>CM033476.1:271889582-271903870 GCA_019447015.1 Hymenochirus boettgeri
TTTTGAGAAATGAAGGTGAGCATTTGGGATTTAATAATCCCTGTCCACCTACACCATAAATAACTCTGTGTTAATTGCATCTGAAATGGAAAAGATTTGGGGGTTCTGGTAGATAAACAGACTTAGCTGTAGCAAACAATGCCAGGTAGCAACAGCTAGAGCTAGCAAGAATTGTCTTGTTACAAGAGGGGAAGGAATCAAGAAGAAAAATATTATTCTCCCCGTTTACAAGGCACTGGTAAGCCACATTTGGAATATGCGGTGCATTTTTGGAATCCCATATACCAAAAGGACAATCTTGGAAATGAGGCAGTTCAAGAGGTCAACTAAATAAGGGGAATGGAGGGGCTGTGAATATGCAGCAGATTAGACAAGCTTTAGGGCTGTTTTACATTGGAGAAGCGGCGGTTGCGTGGGGACTGATAACCTTTATATAAATATATTTAATGGCCCATACAGTGAAACTCTCTGTGCATTGTTCACTATGACGTCCATATCAGAGGACTCGTGGACATCCTTTAAGGTTGGAAGAAAAGAAGTTTATCTTCAGTTAGGAGAGGTTTCTTTACAGTGAAACGGTGAAAAAACTGTGGAACTGTCTTCCAGCAGAGGTGGTAATGCCAAGTTCATTTGAATAACTTTAAAAAAGGCCGGATAAGTTTCTAAACTAAAAAATATTGAGAATTACTGGTATTAATGCATATAGATCTGGTTGATCCAGGGATACTTTCCGAATTGCGTTTGGAGTCAGGAAGGAATTTTTTCCCCCTTTTGAGAAGGTAGGTGAGCATTTGGGATTTAATAATCCCTGTGCCACCTACACCATAAATAACTCTGTGTTAATTGCATCTGAAATGGAAAAAGATTTGGGGGTTCTGGTAGATAACAGACTTAGCTGTAGCAAACAATGCCAGGTAGCAACAGCTAGAGCTAGCAAGATTTGTCTTGTATAAAGAGGGGAATGGAATCAAGAGAGAAAAATATTATTCTCCCTCTTTACAAGGCACTGGTAAGGCCACATTTGGAATATGCGGTGCATTTTGGAATCCCATATACAAAGGGACATCTTGGAAATGAGGCAGTTCAGAGAAGGGCAACTAAATAAGGGGAATGGAGGGGCTTGAATATGCAGGCAGATTAGACAAGTTAGGGCTGTTTACATTGGAGAAGCGGCGGTTGCGTGGGGACATGATAACCTTATACAAATATATTAATGGCCCATACAGTGAACTCTCTGGTGCATTGTTCACTAATAGGTCATATCAGAGGACTCGTGGACATCCTTTAAGGTTGGAAGAAAAGAAGTTTCATCTTCAGGTTAGGAGAGGTTTCTTTACAGTGAGAACGGTGAAACTGTGGAACTGTCTTCCAGCAGAGGTGGTAATGGCAAGTTCATTGAATAACTTTAAAAAAGGCCTGGATAAGTTTCTAAAACTAAAAAATATTGAGAATTACTGGTATTAATGCATATAGATCTGGTTGATCCAGGGATACTTTCCGATTGCCGTTTGGAGTCAGGAAGGAATTTTTTTCCCCCGCCAGGTAGAGATTCACCAGCTGCAGTGAGGCTCTATGTGAATTCCCCCTCACATACGTATTTAATGATGATAGCAAAAAGAGCTACCCTAACCCGGCGATGGGCTGTGCAGAGGCTGCAAGCAGACCTAGATAGATTATCAAAATGGGCAGCAGAATGGCAGATGAGATTCAATGTTGATAAATGTAAGGTGATGCATTTGGGATTTAATAATCCCTGTGCCACCTACACCATAAATAACTCTGTGTTAAGTGCATCTGAAATGGAAAAAGATTTGGGGGTTCTGGTAGATAACAGACTTAGCTGTAGCAAACAATGCCAGGTAGCAACAGCTAGAGCTAGCAAGATATTGTCTTGTATAAAGAGGGGAATGGAATCAAGAGAGAAAAATATTATTCTCCCTCTTTACAAGGCACTGGTAAGGCCACATTTGGAATATGCGGTGCAGTTTTGGAATCCCATATACAAAAGGGACATCTTGGAAATTGAGGCAGTTCAGAGAAGGGCAACTAAATTAATAAGGGGAATGGAGGGGCTTGAATATGCAGGCAGATTAGACAAGTTAGGGCTGTTTACATTGGAGAAGCGGCGGTTGCGTGGGGACATGATAACCTTATACAAATATATTAATGGCCCATACAGTGAACTCTCTGGTGCATTGTTCACTAATAGGTCATATC
Source organism: Hymenochirus boettgeri (assembly GCA_019447015.1). Classification (NCBI taxonomy): domain Eukaryota; kingdom Metazoa; phylum Chordata; class Amphibia; order Anura; family Pipidae; genus Hymenochirus; species Hymenochirus boettgeri. Next base: position 271,891,800 of record CM033476.1, read on the forward strand.
AGAGGACTCGTGGACATCCTTTAAGGTTGGAAGAAAAGAAGTTTCATCTTCAAGTTAGGAGAGGTTTCTTTACAGTGAGAACGGTGAAACTGTGGAACTGTCTTCCAGCAGAGGTGGTAATGGCAAGTTCATTGAATAACTTTAAAAAAGGCCTGGATAAGTTTCTAAAACTAAAAAATATTGAGAATTACTGGTATTAATGCATATAGATCTGGTTGATCCAGGGATACTTTCCGATTGCCGTTTGGAGTCAGGAAGGAATTTTCTCCCTTCTTTTTTGGGTTTTTTTGCTTTCCCTTGATTCAACTTTAGGGTGGGTTTGGTAAAAAAAAAAAAAAAAAAGTGAATAGGTTGGACTTGATGGACGAGTGTCTTTATTCAACCTTAATTACTATGTTACTATGTTACTATGATAGATAGATAGATAGATGATATATAGATAGATAGATAGATGACAGATAGATAGATAAATAATAGATAGATGAATATATAGATAGATATTTGATAGATAGATGATAGATAGATAGAGATAGATAGATAGATACATAGATAGATAATAGATAGATGATAGATGATAGATATATAGATAGATAGATAGATAGATAGATAGATGATAGATAGATGATATCTAGATAGATAGATTCTCCTATACTGTCTATTGCTGTATATGTGTCTGTATACTGTAATTTGCTTGTATATGGTGGGTCTCCATACTGTATATGCTGTATATTGTGTGCTTGTATACTGGTATATTGCTGTATATGTGGTCTCTATACTGTATATTGCTGTATTTGTGTCTGTATACTGTATATTGCTTTAGATTGGGTCTCTATACTGGTATATTCCTGTCTTACTAATGTGTCCTGTATAACTGTATATTGCTGTATTTGTGGTCTCTATACTGTATATTGCTGGTAGATGTGTGGTCCCTCTATCTGTATATTGCTGTATGTTGGTGTCTCTATACTGTATATGGCTGTATTTGTGTCTCTATACTGTATATTGCTGTATATGTGGGTCTCTACTACTGTATATTGCTGTATATGGTGTCTCTATCCTGTATATGGCTGTAAAAATATGTGGGTCCTCTATACTGTATATTGCTGTATATTGTCTGTATACTGTATATTGCTGTATATGTGGGTCCCTCTATACTGTATATTGCTTGTATTTGTGTCCTCTATACGTATATTCTGTATATTTGGGTCTCTCTACGGTGTATAATTGCTGTATTGTGTCTCTATACTGTCTTTGCGTATTGTGGGTCTCTATATGTCATGCTGTATTTGTGTCTCTATACTGTATATTGCTGTATATTTGTGTCTCTAATACTGTAGAATTGCTGTATATGTGGGGTCTCTAGTACTGTATATTGCTTGTATTTGTGTCTCTATACTGTATATTGCTGTATATGTGGGTCTCTATACTGTATATGCTGTATTTGTGTCTCTATACTGTATATTTCCTGATTTGTCTGTATACGTAATGCTGCATATGTGGATCTGTGAGCCGTATACGTGTCATGCGTTTGTGTGTGGGTAGGTACATTTAATTTTTATGTAGTGGTATGCATGTAAAAGTGTATAATTTTTTTTGTATACGTTTGTGTTTTGTCTGCAATGCTTTTGTGTCTTGTCCTGATTTTTTTTTTTTGGGGGTGTGTGTGTTTGTGTGTCGTATGTTTGCATTTGGTTTTTTCTGTGGAATGTTTGATGTGTTTTCATTGTGTATGCTTTTTATTTGTGGCCACACAAAGGTGTACTGGTTATATGAGATCCAAAGGTGCATTTGAAAGTGAAATCTATTACCAGTACAGTGCTGCCTCCTTTGCAGACCGCAGCTTAAAGTACAAATATCACTGACCGGATGCAGCATGTCACAGACCAACTCAGGAGCAGTGGAGAAAGTAGTGGGTGCGTACTTCCTTGCTACTTGTTCACTGAATAGCCAATAGCTGCCCCCTTCCGGAAGCTTAGACTTGCCCCAAATATGGTAATATAGGACCCCCCATATTGAACGTTTTCCTGACTCCTGCTATAACAGCTAACTGCAGTCCACTTCCCCCTGCAAGAAGGGCTGTGAAGATTTTACTTTGCGTGTGTTAGAACTGCCTACTATGGTTGGTTTCTGACCTCACATAACAGTCCAGCGTGTAAAAGAAATTTTAGCTTCGAGCCAATTCCTTACCGTTAAATGCTTTTTTGAGGGGGACTGTGGTGTCGTTAAGAACCGAAGCGTTTATGGAAGTTACCCATACAAATGCTGAAGGGGTACGTTTATGTCCATTAGAATGGACAAATACTGCGTATTTGCACTGAACTTCCCTTTAATCCTTTATTTTTGTGTTTACACCAATTTTCATCATAATAGGGGAAAGCGTGGTCCACCGAAGGCAGAACCATTGAGTTTAAGTTTCGTCACACGTGCGATTGCGCGTGCCGACCCGTAGACACTATTTGTCGAACGGCCGCTTTCTGGATATTCGCCTGCGATTGGGCAACGATCCCTGAACCACGTCCTTTTGGCCAATAGCGCCCCATATCCCAAACGGCCATTCATAAACCTTTGTTGGTAACGACCGGAAGTAGAACCATTGAGTAAGGTTCCTTCACACGCGACATAAGCAGAACATTGAGTTAGGTTCCTGCACACGCGAACATAAGCATGAACCATTGAGTTAAGGTTCCTGCACACGCGAACAGAAGCAGAACATTGAGTTAGGTTCTGCACACGCGAACAGAGCAGAAACCATTGAGTTTAAGGTCGTGCACACGCGAACAGAAGCAGAACCAGTTGAGTTAAGGGTCTGCCATGCGAACAGAGCGAAACCATTGAATTAAAGGTTCGTGCCCATGCCACAGAAGCATGGATGTTTGGGTTCCTGCACATCCTATCTATCTATCTATCTATCTATTATCTTCTATTTATTATCTAATCTATCATCTATGATCTATCTATCTATTTCCTATCTATCGATCTATTTTATCTATCTATTTATTATCGATCTACTATTATCATCTATCTAATCTTAACTATCTATCTACCTATGTCTATCCTCTACATCTATCCATCTATCTATTCTCCATCTATCTTCTATCTATCTATCTATTATCTACTATTAGTATATCTATCTAATCATCTATCTATCTTTCTCTATCTATCTATCATCTACTATTATGTATCTATCTATCTATCTAGCTATCTATCAATCTATCTATATATTTATCTCTCTATCTTCTATCTATCTTTCTTTTCTATCAATCTATCCATCATTATCTATCTATCTATTTCTATCTATCTATCTATCTTTACTATCTATCTATCTCTATCTATCTATTATCTATCGATCTCTCATCTATTATATATGATCTATCTATCATCTATCTATCTAGCTTTCTATTATCGATCAATCTTCCTATCTAGTATCTATCTATCTATCATCTATCTATATTATCTATCTATCTATCTATCTATCGAATCTATCTATCTATCGTTCTATTATCTATCATCTATCCATCTATATCTATCTATCTATCTTCTAGCTATCTATTATCTATCATCTATCTATTATATATCTATCCATGATCTATCTATCTATTATTATCTACTATCATCTTCATATATATCTATCTATCTATCTATCTTATCTATCTATCTATCTTTCTCTTATCTCACATCTATCTATCTATTATCTACTATCTTCATCTACTATATATTATCTATCTATCTATCATCATCTTCTTCTATCTCTTTCTATTTATCACAAATCTATCCATCTATATCTATCCTATCTACTATCGATCTATCTATTATTGTCTATCTATCTATATCTATCTATCATGCTATCTATCTATTATCTAATCTATCTATCATCTATCTATATATATTTCTATCTATCTATCTATCTATCTATCTATCTATCACTCTTTCCTAGTATCTATCACTCTATCCTCATTATCTGCTATCTATCTATCTCGCTTTATCTAATATCTATTTATCATATATCATCATCTATCTATCTCATCCCTCTAATCTATCTATCATCTAGGGGAGGGGATAAACTCATCTATCTATCATCCTATCTAGCATTATCTATCCTATCTATCATCTAGCTATCTATCATCTTTCTATCTATCTACTATCTATCTATCTTATTCTATCTATCACTATCTATCTATCTATTATCTATCTATCTACTATCATCTCTTCTATCTATTACTCTATCTATCTAGTCTATCTATCATCTATCTATCTATCATATTTCTATCATCTATCTATCTTCTTATCTATCTATCTATATCTATCTATCTGATCTATCTATCTATCTACTATCCTACTATCTATATCTATCTATCTATTATCTCGCTATCTATTACTATCTATCTATCATCTATCTATTATCTATCTATCTCTCATCTATCTATATTTATCTATCGATCTATCTATCTTATCTTTCTATTATCTCATCAATCTATCCATCTATTATCGAGCTATCATCTATCTATTATCTTTCCTATCTATTTATCATAGCTCTATCATCATCTACTATCCCTCTATGCTACTTATCATCTATCATCTATCTATTATCTATCTATCTATCATCTATCTACTATCATCTATCTATCTATCTACTATCTATCTATCTATCTATCTTCATCTATCTATCTATCTAATATCTATTACTATCTATCATCTATCTATCTATTACTATCATCTATCTATCTATCATCTATCTAGCTATCTATTCTAAATCTCTATCTATCTATCTCTATCTATCTTTATCTATCTATCTTCTATCTATCTATCTACATTCTATCTATTATCTATCTATCTTATTACTATCTATCTCTAGCTATCTATTATCTTCTATCTATCTATCTATCTATCTATCATCTATCTATTATCTATCTATCTATCATCTATCTTTCTATCTATCTATCTATCATTATCTATCTATCTATCATTATCTATCTATCTATCTATCTATCTATCTATCTATCTATCTATCATATATCTATCTATTATCTATCTATTATCTATCTATCTATCATGTATTTATCTATCCATCTATCTATCTATGCATCTATCTATTATCCATCATCTATATTCTACTACTATCTATCTATTATCTGCTATCGCTCTATTATCTATCTATCTTTTATATATCTACCTATCATCGATCGATCTATCTACTATCTAGATATCATCTATCCTATCATCTATCTATCTATCTAGATATCTATCCTCATCACTATCTATTATCTATCTATGTATTCTATCTATCTATCTATCATCTATCTATATATTATCTATCTATCTATCTTCTATTATCTATCAATCTATCCCATCCCTATTATCTATCTATCTATCTTATTATTATTCATCTAATCTATCGATTATATATCTATCTACATCTATCTATCATATCTATATATCTAATCATCTATCTATTATCTATCTATCTATCATCTATCTATATAGTATTATCGATCCATCTATCTATCTATCTATCTATCTATCTATCTTTCTAGTATCTATCATCTATCCTCTATTCTCTATCTATCTATCTATTATCTCTCTATAGTATTTATCATATATCTATCATCTATCTATCTCGTCATCTATCTATCTATCTATCGTATTATCTATCTATCTATCTATCTATCTATCTATCATCTCTCTATCTTGCTCTATCTATCTATCTTCATCTATCTATCTTCTACATCTATCTATCTATCATATTCTATCATCTATCTATCTATTATTACTATCTATTATCTATCTATCTATCTTCTATCTACTATCTACATCTATTATCTAATCTTCTCTTTATACTATCTATCTATCTATCTAGATATCATCTATCTATCATCTACTCTCTATCTATATATCTATCATCTAGCTAATTACTATCTAGGTATCTATCTATCTCTCTCTATCTATCTATCATCTATCTATATATGATCTATCTATCCATCTATCTATCTATCTATCCTATCTATCTATCTTATATCTATCTATCTATCATCTATCTAGCTATCTCTATCTATCAGCATCTATCATATTCTATCATCTATCTATCTATCATCTATCTCCTATTATCTATCTATCTTTATCTATCTACTTCTATCTACTACTATCTATCATCTGATCTATCTATCTATTATCTATCTATCTATTATATATCTATCTATTATCTATCTATTATCTATCTATCTAGCATCTATCTATTATCTAGCTATCTATCATCGATCCATCTATTCTATCTTCATTAGCTACTCTATCTATCATTATCTATCTCTCTCTCATTATCTATCTAGAATACAACAGATATACCATGACCTGATGAATGAGAACCTTCAACAACGGCCGCGGGCGAATTGCTTCGACCGACGGACATTTGTCTCGGCCGATCGATCGCGTCGTAGCGAACGCTCGGTCGGGACAAAAAGTCCTCCTGTTTACCCAGCCTTAACGTGTGTTTGGGCGCGGATGTGGAGGGGGTTCCCACATACAGGGAGATTCAAAAGAAGTTGTTATAGTTTGGTTGGGGGCAAAATTAGCACCATTTTATTAGATCTTATTTAACATTTGAAGCTAACATCTGATTGGTGGGTTGGCAAATTAGCACCATTTTAACGATAAGAACTGTCTCCCTGACAGTTTCTTAAACAGGAAATCAGTCAATTTTTTTTACCAACTGGTGAAGATATATAAGCCATTCTCGGTCACAAAAAACTTTAAAGGGACAGTTCAGTGGAATTATCAATATTTGTTAAATTTTAGTTTGTGTATGTATACTTAGTTATTCTACATATTCTCTTCCATTTTGAAAAATCAGTTGATTTTATACCCTTTGCTGTTCCCTGCTGTGGACATTAGTGAGCTGACCATTTCAGGTTTAACTGACAGTCTTCTCTTCCCAGGATGCACCACTTCCTTGGAATGTTCCTAACAGTCATTTCTACTGATTGCTGTTGGATGGGTCAAAGATGCTCAAATCTTTACTGAGCAACTGAATCAAACCAGGCGCTGGTCAAAGGCAAGACCATAACGGTCTCTATTAGGGGTCCTGCAAACAGAAATCCGTATTTTGGTTGCATTTATTTTACACAGACAAAAGCTGAATTGGCAGATTAAGGTCATTGGGATGAAAAAATACTGCTTCTTTTTTCTGAAAAATTAGTTTTGCACTGAACTTCCCCCTTTAAATGGTATAAACCCTCCCCCTACCTTTTTTTCCCCCCGAATTCCCCTTTGTTTGATTGCAGCAGCATGGGAAAGTTGTGCAGGTTCCTGGGGGTGTGTCTTCCCCTGTGCTGGGAGTGCTGTCACTCAATGTCACATCATGGTAGCAGACACACCCACTTGGCTGCAGTAGAAAATCCTTTCCTCCCTGACTCTCTAAGTTCATTTTACAGCTGATCATGAAAGAGACGGGAGGAAAAGTTTAAAAACCCTCTTCCCATAATTCTGTAACAAGGGAACTTGTGTTTTTTTAATAAAGATTTTTTTGTGTCTAACTCTGAGAGGGGGGATGAAAATTGATCTAAGATTGATTTCATATGGGATGCTGGTAATATGAGGCAATCTGGTATGGGAGGGGGTGGGAGAGAGAAAAAAGAGTACCTGATTACTCCTCCATTTTAGTGAAGTCGGCAAGCTGCTATGATGGTCATGGGATTATTCTCCTCCATTAATCAGTGAACTCGGTAGCTTGAAAAGTGTGTGTGTGTATAGAATCGACCAACCAGTCGGATCACCCCCAACAGCAGTCCCGACGGATCCTCACACGTTTCTTGCGCATGCCACTAAAGGAACACGCGCGTCCGACATTTACCAAGTGGGCGGACCTGCACCATCCACAGCGTTCAGGGACAAACTCATTGGATTTCTTCTAACTACTGCTCAAAGACTCTGGATACGGCAGGTACATTTCCACCTTACACATATCTAACCTTACAACCCAGGTGACTTTATCAGTGGAGATACCTTTAAGCAAGTATAATGTGTGTGTTTTTACTGTATATATAGGAGTACACTGGCTAACACCAAGCAATACAAACAGTTATCAGCAAAGAAATGGAAATATATAAAAAACTGGTCCGTGAAACAAGTCAGGGTTATAAGCTGCTGTATTATACCTTCAAATTAAAAACTTGATCACAAAGTAAATCCTGCGAGAAGCTGATACAATAAAATATGGTATATACTGTAAATGTCTTTGACTCAATTCTTTTTAATATACTAATCGGTTGACAGCTCAAATGTTAATGCCATTTGAAGTGGTATTTGCTTTTGGGACAACAAAATGGCTAAGATTAGGAAGCGACGTTATCTGTGCCTATCACTTTATTATGTCTTATCTGTGAAACAGGAAATTGTACCATATTGTATTTTCCAGTTAATTTTAAAATGCATTTGAATCAGTACAGTTTTGCAAACTCCAGGTAGCCAGTAATTGCTTCCAACTCTGCATTGCACCTTTTTTTTGGGGGGGGGGGGGGGGGGGGGGGCATGTGTTTTTAACTAATGGAGCTAACTAGGTGTCTGTGATTACGATCCAGTAAGCAGTTGGCATCGTGCTCCTATAAACCTTGTCTCCCTAATTGTTTTCCCATCAGCAGTCAGTATTCAGGTGATGACTTGTTCTTTGGTCTTGAAGGCCTCATTTAAAATCAATACTTGGGGACTCATCACATTCCCTGACATATCCTGGAAATCTAGGTTGATATATATATTAAAAATGTTAGTTCAGATTACAGTTATAGATGAGTAAAAAACAACTTAATGTCAATAGAAGGTTGTTCTAGATGTCTTCATTGTTTGTCGCAGTGCACTAATTAATAAAACGTGAGGTCTTTTTCCCATTTTAAAATGGTGTATCCCAAGCAACTGGGGTATGGTCATTTAAACTTTTCAAAAGGCAATATTGAATTTAACTTGGTGTACTCAAGGAAATCATAGATACCTGCTGCTGGATGACAATATCATATCATCATTTCCTTTGGTTCCACACCAAGAGCTGTTAAGGTCTCTTCTTACCTCCCTGCAAGTTCAAAAAAAGTGTAATGTTACATTCTCTACCTAAGTTTATTTATTATCAACCACATGTAGAAAAAGCATCACTCAAAAGTACCTGAAGACAAAATGTGTTGCCCAATTTGCCCTTTGCTGTTCATGGTGTTGGTACTCCATCCTGCAAGATACTCCAGGTTCCACACAATCTATAAGTTTTATGGTGGCCATACACTCTATGATAATAGTCATACAATATTGCAACGATTGTTAGATCTGTTTGGACAATAGTCGGACAATCGTATGAAAATTTTTCCTATTGGACCAGTTGACAGAATATGGGCATTGGAGTTTAGATATCTATATTGATGGTATACTTGGGAAATCTGGTGCATCACATTAAATCTTTTCAAATTCAAACATGATTACAAATATTATTGGAAAAACAGGCTTGAAAATTTATGTCCTAACTTTTTTCCTCGTCTTCCAAACATTGTCTGATGCCTTCTGGGGGGTTAGGCCCACACTTTGAGTAACTGTTTTTTTGTATTGTGGGTTTATACACATGCCTCCCTTTCCTCTATTCTAGTCCACACCCCTCTCCCCCGCCATTGGCCCATCTGACACCCTGCTTATCCCCGTGCTATCTACCCGTGAGGTTGACAGTACCCTCCACCCCCACAACCCCCCCCAACCTAGTTTAAAAGTCCAACCTCAGCCATATTCTTCCCAAAATGGCTGCACCCTTTTTAAATAGTTTATGCATGGTTGCGGGTAATGTAAGGTAGGTTGGTGTTTGCAGTATTTTAGTATATAGTGTGTGTGGGTTTTTTTAATGGTTTTATTATGGTTGCCGTTTGAAAAACACAAGGGTAAGTTGGGGTGTAGAAGTTGTGTGTATTCATATTTGTGGGATTTGGGAATGGTTTGTGTTTGTGACCATACAATAGAGATGTCTTTCCTGTGGCCCTGCAGATGTTTGAAAATTAACCCACAGCAGATGCTGGGGGATGCTGGGAGTTGAAGTTTTTAAAACTAGAGGAATCACTGGATGGACCTCCCTGCTATAAAACTATATAAATAATCGGCTTAAATATTCTTTCTTTTTGCTATATTTTACTATAATTCTAAGACTATTATGCTATTGATTACCTAAGGAGAACTATTGTGTGCTAAAATTTTTAATTTAAACCGTTAAAATGGAAAAGTACTTGAGACAGGAATATAGGATTGTAATTCCTACCTCCCAATATGTTTCTGGAGGAGCACAAGCCCAAAGAAAACTGATTTCTGGCCAGTTCTTCCTCTTCGTCGGCTTCAGCACCATCTTTAATACAGACCAGTCCAGGACTAATCTATTTCACTATGGTACAACTACCACAACACCACACAAATTATAAATATGGTGTACTTTTCCATTTAAAAAAGAAGGTCTACCATCTGCTATAGATGAAGAGAAGTTCAAGTTCTGGAACAGATTGTTGGGTTTAGGTGAAACTTTGACCGAACATATTTTACAAGGTAAAGTTTCCAGGAGAGCATACAACTTGATAACAGCTGCTAATTTTAAAAAAGATCAAAAATGGGATCTTAAAAGTTCGGCTTTAGTATCCAAGCCTGCAGGTACGCTTCTCAGATGTTTCCTATAAATGTGGTTGTTGGTGCTGCTTATTAGAATTTGAAAGAAAGTGGTTAAAGAGTGGAAAGGAAATTGATACCATGTGACTGGATACTACACGATGGCTAGTAATGACTAAAGGGTTTTAAGATACTCAGACTTTCAATGCATTTGGGCACCAAGGGGCATATTTATAAAGAACGATGGTTAGCGAAAAAAAATTACCGCCGCACATCGCGGCCGCGAATAGCGCGATCGCCGTATTTATATAACGGCGAGCGCTATTCCCGCGATACTATCGCGGCCGCGATACCTATCGCGGCGGATGTGCTCTAATTTAAGCCCCTTCGCGGCGATACTGTATAGTATACGCCGAAGGGACTATAAATCCCTTCCGACGCCGCTACTAAGGGGGCGGGGCATAACCCCACCCCAGCCACAACCCCCCGCGGCGGGACCACCTGACCGCCGCTTCCGCAGCCCCTCCCAACCCGTTCCCCGCTCGCGGCAATCTCGGAACGGGAGCTAGAGGGGCTGCCGGGAAGGGGCCGCAGCAGGTGGTCGAGAACCACCCCCGCGACGCCCCTCCCCGGCAACCCCTCCAAGCCCCCGCCCGGCCACTCTCGTGGGGGGTACGGGAGGGAGCCGCTGGGGGGTGGAGGCTCCTCCAGCGGGGCCCTGAGAAGGGCCTTTTGGGGCTTAGGGGGTCCCGCAGTCGAACCGGGACCCCCCCTCCCCGCCCTTTTAAGGGCCCTTGCGGCACTGACAAGTGCCTTTGGCGGGGGTCCCGCAGCTGAAACCGGGACCCCAGTGCGGCTCTTAAAAGAGCCCTTGGGCACGTCTTCTTCTTCCCCATTCCCGGCGACACCAGGAGCTCCGGCCGAGGCCGCCGACCCCCGAGAGGTACCCCTGCGGCCGCCAGGTGTGTAACCCCCGGCGGGCGCGGCGACCTCAACGGGCCGATGTTGCGGCGTCTTGATCCACGCGACGTCTTCGGGTCTGGCGACACCAACCCCACTCAGGTCGCCGATGCCGATGAATCCTGCGGCCGCCAGTGAGCCTGCTGGCACCGCCGGCCTCAGCGAGCCGATGTTGCCAGCCGCTTTTCTTCTTCTTCAGCATCACTCTACGCGATGGCATCTGGTTTCCGTGGCGGAAAGCTCCTCTTTATATAGGTTTGCAGAAATCCATAATCCGTTTCTGATTGTCCAATTTTTAATACTTGCTTTACATTAACCAATCAGATTTCTGGAAAGTTCTGAAATCTGATTGGTTAATGTAAGCAAGTAATAAATGACCAATCAGAAACGGATATGGATTTCTGCAAACCTATATAAAGAGGAGCTTCCGCCGAGGAACTCAGATGTCCATCGCAGTAGATGGCTGAAGAAAAAAAAAGAAGCGGCTGGCACCATCGGCTCCGCTGAGGCTGGGG
>CM033476.1:271903979-272109686 GCA_019447015.1 Hymenochirus boettgeri
CCCCAGCCTCAGCGGAGCCGATGGTGCCAGCCGCTTCTTTTTTTTTCTTCAGCCATCTACTGCGATGGACATCTGAGTTCCTCGGCGGAAGCTCCTCTTTATATAGGTTTGCAGAAATCCATATCCGTTTCTGATTGGTCCATTTTTACTTGCTTACATTAACCAATCAGATTTCAGAACTTTCCAGAAATCTGATTGGTTAATGTAAAGCAAGTATTAAAAATTGGACAATCAGAAACGGATTATGGATTTCTGCAAACCTATATAAAGAGGACTTTCCGCCACGGAACTCAGATGCCATCGCGTAGAGTAGATGCTGAAGAAAGAAGAAAAGCGGCTGGCAACATCGGCTCGCTGAGGCCGGCGGTGCCAGCAGGCTCACTGGCCGGCCGCAGTGAGTTGCATCGGCATCGGCGACCTGAGTGGGGTTGTGTCGCCAGACCCGAAGACGTCGCGTGGATCAAGACGCCGCAACATCGGCCTCGTTGAGGTCGCCGCGCCCGCCGGGGGTTACCACTGGCGGCCGCAGGGGTACCTCTCGGGGTCGGCGGCCTCGGCCGGAGCTCTGGTGTCGCCGGGAATGGGGAAGAAGAAGAGTAGCCCAAGGGCTCTTTTAAGAGCCGCACGGGGGTCCCGGTTTCAGCTGCGGGACCCCCGCCAAAGGCACTTGTCAGTGCCGCAAGGGCCCTTAAAAGGGCGGGGAGGGGGGGTCCCGGTTGACTGGCGGGACCCCCTAAGCCCCAAAAGGCCCTTCTCAGGGCCCCGCTGGAGGAGCCTCCACCCCCCAGCGGCTCCCTCCCGTCCCCCCACGAGAGTGGCCGGGCGGGGGCTTGGAGGGGTTGCCGGGGAGGGGCGTGCGCGGCGGGTGGTTCTCGACCACCTGCTGCGGCCCCTTCCCGGCAGCCCCTCTAGCTCCCGTTCCGAGATTGCCGCGAGCGGGGAACGGGTTGGGAGGGGCTGCGGAAGCGGCGGCAGGTGGTCCCGCCGCGGGGGTTGTGGCGGGGTGGGGTTATGCCCCGCCCCCTTAGTAGCGGCGTCGGAAGGGATTTAAGTCCCTTCGGCGTATACTATACAGTATCGCCGCGAAGGGGCTTAAATTAGAGCACATCGCCGCGATAGGTATCGCGGCCGCGATAGTATGCGGGAATAGCGCTCGCCGTATATAAATACGGCGATGCGCTATTTTCGCGGCCGCGATGTGCGGCGGTAATTTTTTTTCGCTAACATCGTTCTTTATAAATATGCCCCTTGGTGCCAAATGCATTGAAAGTCTGAGTATCTTAAAACTCCTTTGTCATTACTAGCCATCGTGTAGTATCCAGTCACATGGGTATCAATTTCCTTTCCACTCTTTAACCACTTTCTTTCAAATTCCTAATAAGCAGCACCAACAACCCACATTTATAGGAACATCTGAGACAGGTACCTGCAGGCTTGGATACTAACAGCCGAACTTTTAAGATCCCATTTTTGATCTTTCTTTAAAATTAGCAGCTGTTATCAAGTTGTATGCTCTCCTGGAACTTTACCTTGTAAAATATTTTCGGTCAAAGTTTCACCTAAACCAAAATCTGTTCCAGAACTTGAACCTTCTCTTCATCTATAGCAGATGGTAGACTTCTTTTTAAATGGAAAAGTACACCATATTTATAATTTGTGTGGTGTGGGTAGTTGTACCATAGTGAAATAGATTAGTCCTGGACTGGTCTGTATTAAAGATGGTGCTGAAGCCGACGAGAGGAAGAACTGGCAGAAATCAGTTTTCTTTGGGCTTGTGCTCCTCCAGAAACATATTGGGAGGTAGGAATTACAATCCTATATTCCTGTCTCAAGTACTTTTCCATTTTAACGGTTTAAATTAAAAATTTTAGCACACAATAGTTCTCCTTAGGTAATCAATAGCATAATAGTCTTAGAATTATAGTAAAATATAGCAAAAAGAAAGAATATTTAAGCCGATTTATTTATATAGTTTTATAGCAGGGAGGTCCATCCAGTGATCCTCTAGTTTTAAAAACTTCACTCCCAGCATCCCCCAGCATCTGCTGTGGGTTATATTTTCAAACATCTGCAGGGCCACAGGAAAGACATCTCTATTGTATGGTCACAAACACAAAACCATTCCCCAAATCCCACAAAGTATGAATACACACAACTTCTACACACCCAACTTACCCTTGTGTTTCAAACGGCAACCATAAAAAACCATTAAAAAAACCCACACACACATTACTAAAATACTGAACACCCAACCTACCTTACATTACCACGCAACCATGCATAAACTATTTAAAAAGGGTGCAGCCATTTTGGGAAGAATATGGCTGAGGGTTGGACCTTTTAAACTAGGTTGGGGGGGGTTGGGGGGTGGAGGGTACTGTCAACCTCACGGGTAGATAGCACGGGGATAAGCAGGGTGTAGATGGGCCAATGGCGGGGGAGAGGGGTGTGGCTAGAATAGAGGAAAGGGAGGCATGTGTATAAACCCACAATACAAAAAAAAACATTACTCAAAGTGGGCCTAACCCCCCAGAAGGCCATCAGACAATGTTTGGAAGACGAGGAAAAAAGTTAGGACATAAATTTTCAAGCCTGTTTTTCCAATAATATTTGTAATCATGTTTGAATTTGAAAGTTTAATGTGATGCACCAGATTTCCCAAGTATACCATCAATATAGATATCTACTCCAATGCCCATATTCTGTCAACTGGTCCAATAGGAAAAATTTTCATACGATTGTCCGACTATTGTCCAAACAGATCTAACAATCGTTGCAATATTGTATGACTATTATCATAGAGTGTATGGCCACCATAAAACTTATAGATTGTGTGGAACCTGGAGTATCTTGCAGGATGGAGTACCAACACCATGAACAGCAAAGGGCAAATTGGGCAACACATTTTGTCTTCAGGTACTTTTGAGTGATTGCTTTTTCTACATGTGGTTGATAATAAATAACTTTAGGTAGAGAATGTAACATTACACTTTTTTGAACTTGCAGGGAGGTAAGAAGAACCTTAACAGCTCTTGGTGTGGAACCAAAGGAAATGATGATATGATATTGTCATCCAGCAGCAGGTATCTATGATTTCCTTGAGTACACCAAGTTAAATTCAATATTGCCTTTTGAAAAGTTTAAATGACCATACCCCAGTTTGCTTGGGATACACCATTTTAAAATGGGAAAAAGACCTACGTTTTATTAATTAGTGCACTGCGACAAACAATGGAAGACATCTAGAACAACCTTCTATTGACATTAAGTGTTTTTTACTCATCTATAACTGTAATCTGAACTAACATTTTTAATATATATATCAACCTAGATTTCCAGGATATGTCAGAGGAATGTGATGAGTCCCAAGTATTGATTTTAAAATGAGGCTTCAAGACCAAAGAACAAGTCATCACCTGAATACTGCTGCTTGATGGGAAACAATTAGGGAGACAAGGTTTATAGGAGCAGCGATGCCAACTGCTTACTGGATCGTAATCACACGACACCTAGTTAGCTCCATTAGTAAAACACATGCCCCCCCCCCCCCCCCCCCCCCCCAAAAAAAAGGTGCAATGCAGAGTTGGAAGCAATTACTGGCTACCTGGAGTTTGCAAAACTGTACTGACTTCAAATGCATTTTAAAATTAATGTGAAAATACAATATGGTACAATTTCCTGTTTCACAGATAAGACATAATAAAGTGATAGGCACAGTAACGTCAGCTTCCTAATCTTAGCCATTTTGTTGTTCCCAAAAGCAAATACCACTTCAAATGGCATTAACATTTGAGCTGTCAACCGATTAGTATATTAAAAAGAATTGAGTCAAAGCATTTACAGTATATACCATATTTTATTGTATCAGCTTCTCGCAGGATTTACTTTGTGATCAAGTTTTTAATTTGAAGGTATAATACAGCAGCTTATTAACCCTGACTTGTTTCACGGACCAGTTTTTTATATATTTCCATTTCTTTGCTGATAACTGTTTGTATTGCTTGTGTTAGCCAGTGTACTCCTATATATACAGTAAAACACACACACATTATACTTGCTTAAAGGTATCTCCACTGATAAAGTCACCTGGGTTGTAAGGATAGATATGTGTAAGGTGGAAATGTACCTGCCGTATCCAGAGTCTTTGAGCAGTAGTTTAGAAGAAATCCAATGAGTTTGTCCCTGAACGCTGTGGATGGTGCAGGTCCGCCCACTTGGTAAATGTCGGACGCGCGTGTTCCTTTGTGGCATGCGCAGAACGTGTGAGGATCCGTCGGGACTGCTGTTGGGGGTGATCCGACTGGTTGGTCGATTCTATACACACACACACTTTTCAAGCTACCGAGTTCACTGATTAATGGAGGAGAATAATCCACATGACCATCATAGCAGCTTGCCGACTTCACTAAAATGGAGGAGTAATCAGGTACTCTTTTTTCTCTCTCCCACCCCCTCCCATACCAGATTGCCTCATATTACCAGCATCCCATATGAAATCAATCTTAGATCAATTTTCATCCCCCCTCTCAGAGTTAGACACAAAAAATCTTTATTAAAAACAACACAAGTTCCCTTGTTACAGAATTATGGAAGAGGGTTTTTAAACTTTTCCTCCCGTCTCTTTGCATGATCAGCTGTAAAATGAACTTAGAGAGTCAGGGAGGAAAGGATTTTCTACTGCAGCCAAGTGGGTGTGTCTGCTACCATGATGTGACATTGAGTGACAGCACTCCCAGCACAGGGGAAGACACACCCCCAGGAACCTGCACAACTTTCCCATGCTGCTGCAATCAAACAAAGGGGAATTCGGGGGGAAAAAAAGGTAGGGGGAGGGTGTTATACCATTTAAAGGGGAAGTTCAGTGCAAAACTAATTTTTCAGAAAAAGAGCAGTATTTTTTCATCCCAATGACCTTAATCTGCCAATTCAGCTTTTGTCTGTGTAAATAAATGCAACCAAAATACGGATTTCTGTTTGCAGGACCCCTAATAGAGACCGTTATGGTCTTGCCTTTGACCAGCGCCTGGTTTGATCAGTTGCTCAGTAAAGATTTGAGCATCTTTGACCCATCCAACAGCAATCAGTAGAAATGACTGTTAGGAACATTCCAAGGAAGTGGTGCATCCTGGGAAGAGAAGACTGTCAGTTAAACCTGAAATGGCAGCTCACTAATGTCCACAGCAGGGAACAGCAAAGGGTATAAAATCAACTGATTTTTCAAAATGGAAGAGAATATGTAGAATAACTAAGTATACATACACAAACTAACATTTAACAAATATTGATAATTCCATCTGAACTGTCCCTTTAAAGTTTTTTGTGACCGAGAATGGTTATATATCTTCACCAGTTGGATAAAAAAAATTGACTGATTTCCTGTTTTAAGAAACTGTCAGGGAGACAGTTCTTATCGTTAAAAATGGTGCTAATTTGCCAACCCACCAATCAGATGTTAGCTTCAAATGTTAAATAAGATCTAATAAAATGGTGCTAATTTTGCCCCAACCAAACTATAACAACTTCTTTTGAATCTCCCTGTATGTGGGAACCCCCTCCACATCGCTGCCCAAACACACGTTAAGGCTGGGTAAACAGGAGGGACTTTTTGTCCCGACCGAGCGTTCGCTACGAGCGATCGATCGGCCGAGACAAATGTCCGTCGGTCGCAGCAAATTCGCCCGCGGCCGTTGTGAAGGTTCTCATTCATCAGGTCATGGTATATCTGTTGTATTCAATTAGATCAAACGGAATTGAAGTTTAGTTCTTGAAGACGTTTCGTAGTCATCCGACTGGCTTTCTCAATTCAGAATGATTGTACAAGAATCTTTGGCAATTATGTACCCTGGAAAATACATGTAACATAGTAACATAGTAATTAAGGTTGAATAAAGACATCGTCCATCAAGTCAACCTATTCACTTTTTTTTTTTTTTTTTTTTTTTTTTTAACCCTACCTAACAGTTGATCCAGAGGAAGGCAAAAAACCCCAGCTAAAAAAGGGGGGAAAAAATTCTCTTCCTGACTCCAAACGGCAATCGGAAAGTATCCCTGGATCAACCAGATCTATATGCATTAATACCGTAATTCTCAATATTTTTTAGTTTTAGAAAATTATCCAGGCCTTTTTTAAAGTTATTCAATGAACTTGCCATTACCACCTCTGCTGGAAGACAGTTCCACAGTTTCACCGTTCTCACTGTAAAGAAACCTCTCCTAACCTGAAGATGAAACTTCTTTTCCAACCTTAAAGGATGTCCACGAGTCTCTGATATGACTATTAGTGAACAATGCACCAGAGAGTTCACTGTATGGGCCATTAATATATTTGTATAAGGTTATCATGTCCCCACGCAACCGCCGCTTCTCCAATGTAAACAGCCCAACTTGTCTAATTGCCTGCATATTCAAGCCCCTCCATTCCCCTTATTTAGTTGCCCTTCTCTGAACTGCCTCAATTTCAAGATGTCCCTTTTGATATGGGATTCCAAAACTGCACCGCATATTCCAAATGTGGCCTTACCAGTGCCTTGTAAAGAGGGAGAATAATATTTTTTTCTCTTGATTCCATTCCCCTCTTTATACAAGACAATATCTTGCTAGCTCTAGCTGTTGCTACCTGGCATTGTTTGCTACAGCTAAGTTGTTATCTACCAGAACCCCCAAATCTTTTCCATTTCAGATGCACTAACACAGAGTTATTATGGTGTAGGTGGCACAGGGATTATTAAATCCCAAATGCATCACCTTACATTTATCAACATTGAATCTCATCTGCCATTTGCTGCCCATTTTGATAATCTATCTAGGTCTGCTTGCAGCACTTGCACATCATTGGAAGTTTCCAAAGCTCTGCATAATTTAGTGTCATCAGCAAACACAGAGACCTTGCTCTCAATGCCCCCTTCTAAGTCATTTATAAACAGATTAAACAGAAGCGGCCCCAGTACAGAACCCTGAGGAACTCCGCTTAGAACTTTAGCCCACATAGATGTAGCTCCATTAACCACCACTCTCTGTTTGCGGTCCAATAACCAGAGAATCCCAATTAGCATATCACAGCCAAGTGTTAAGGGCATGATGGATAGTGGCTAAGGGTGTTATAGGAACGCCCAGAGTAAGGTGTCAAAACAGCATTGTACATGGCAGACAGTTGGTGTCGAACCCCCCCCCACCTCTATTAAGCTTGGTTTCTTTATTTTCACATAAATGGCCTCCTTAACACCTCTCTTGAACCAGTCACGTTCCTTTGCCAATATGTTAACATTACAATCTTCAAAAGTATGTCCTTTATCCTTAAGATGCAGGTACACGGCTGAGTCCTGACCCGAGGAATTGGCTCTTCTGTGCTGGGCCATATGTTGATGCAGTTGCCATTTGGTTTCCCCACATACAAATCAGAAACCAGAACAGGTGTGTTCCTTACTGGACTGTGGCCTGAATACCACCTATTTCAAAACAGGGATAAGTTCTATAAGCAAAAACACGGATGTGCTATGGGATCTCCAGTTTAACCTATTGTGGCCAACCTTTACCTGGGAGGGAGTAGAACGTGACTGGTTCAAGAGAAGTGTTAAGGAAGCCATTTATGTGAAAATAAAGAAACCAAGCCTAAATAGAGGTGGGGGGGGGGGTGACACCAACTGTCTGCCATGTACAATGCTGTTTTGACACCTTACTCTGAGCGTTCCTATAAACACCTCTTAGCCACTATCCAATCACGCCCTTAACACTGGCTGTGATATGCTAATTGGGATTTTCAGGGTACAAATTGCCAAAGATTCTGAATTGAGAAAGCCAGACGGGGGACTAGCGAAATGTTCGTTTGTCCGATGCGGACAAACAAACAATGTCAGTTGTGGCCGCCCGTCCTACACAGCTGATATTTCGGCCCATCGACCGATAGTGCCATGAATTGGTCGGTCGGCCGAAAATATTGGATGGTGTGTACTCTGTGGCCTGATCACATTGTTTGGATAACTTAATTTGCTTATAGTAATGTATACTTTTCTTAAAATGGAGAAAAAATTAAAAGATCATATAAAGTTTGTCCTTATTACAAATATGTACAAACTGTGAATGGCCTTAAACAATGAATACTCATTTACCACCGGGCTCCATTCCTCCCCCGTCCCTTTTATTAAATACAATATTAA
This sequence comes from Hymenochirus boettgeri, assembly GCA_019447015.1. Classification (NCBI taxonomy): domain Eukaryota; kingdom Metazoa; phylum Chordata; class Amphibia; order Anura; family Pipidae; genus Hymenochirus; species Hymenochirus boettgeri. The sequence goes on from CM033476.1 coordinate 271,912,133, forward strand.
CTACAAGAGTAAAAAGATCACACAGCCCCTTGTTCTGATTGCAAGAGGTACAATTCCCAGGCTGATAGTTTTCATATAAATATTTCTTCATTAATGTTTTACACAACATAGGTACTTTACATTAATGTACGTCAGGAAGAAAGTGTCATTCTATAAAGCTATTTGAGTCCATTATCACTCTAACTATGCATTTAATTATATGAATGATAAAAACTTTTATACAGGAAATCAAACAAGTTCTATGTTAAATGAAAACAACTCAGAGGTTATCGTTATATTATATCTAATATGATCAGCTGTGTGCTCTCCGTAACCTGTACTCCCTCATTCTATCTCCAGAATATATTGCTATGGAAGCCATATGCATAGTTAAGTGCCAATTAGCAGTTAGCAATGAAATAAGAAAATATTGGCACTTATTAACTAGCACTTTGTACTGCCTTGGGTGCTTTCTGGACAATAGAAGACCATTCTCTTGTTATAGGAGTAATTATACTCAATAGGAAACCAGTGCCATTATGAATGTAAATTTTCAATAGATAAATAGGATATCTGTGCATTTATACTGCTTGAATTCGATTCTGAATTAATTTGAGAGGTTGCCTTCTGCTGTCTCTCCATGTCAGTATCCTCTCTGTCAGCTCTCCATATCAGCCTCCAAAGATTCCATCCCCGCTAAAGCATTATCCTAAAACCAAAACATAAGTGGTCACAATTCCAATGCAATGCCCACCTTTTCTTCAGAGTTTAACATTGGCATGCCACTTGCGTCTTTTCCCTAGCTGATAGGGCGCTGTCCAGATCGCGCTCCTTTCTTTAACATTGGTGCGCAAGCGCAAAGGATAGGAGAGCGGTTAAGATGGTTGCGCCATCGCTGGAGTGAAGATGCTAATATTGACCATGCTGTAATTTACAGCAACTAATCAGATGTTCTCAAAATTTCCTTTACTGTAATAGAACAGCAAATAATTATCATGTTAGGTTGTTGCAAATTAGCATTATGGGGAAATGTTTGAATCTTTATTAAACAGCCTGAATGTATATTGGGTTAAGGCTGATTGAAGAAATGGTAGGAAAATCCGCCTATGCTTCTGTTCTTAGAATGGATAGAGATTATGTATATAATAGATATAAATATCAGCAGTCTGTTTATTTTACAGTATTTCACACTATCCTTGCACGTACCATGTATTAACACTGTCTTGTATTCTTGGAATACTTGAATAGTTCCTACATAAATTTCCAGTTTCTCAATGAAATTAACTGCAAGAGGCAACAGTTCAGCAGCAAACCTAGAAAGAATTAAAAGAAACATGCAGTTTATACCCACTAATTTCAACTTTACCCCATGCTCAACAATTTAGTATAGTAATGAAGTCTTCAGAGCATCAGTAGATGGCAACCTTACTCGCCTCGAGATTGCACAGTGTTAGTATCCCAGCCTAATATAAGTACCACAGTCTTCTTTTTAGGTCATACAAATAGGTTACACATTAGGAATATGCTAGTAATATAAACAAAATAGGGCAGAAAAATTATGTAGATCACTTGTTAGAACTATGTTGGGCTATTTTGTCCTATTTAAAAGATCACTTGCAAGATTACAAATAAAACACTAGTATGAGTACAATGCCTGAAGTATTACCTGTGGTATGAGGCCTCAATAGGTAAATTCTCCTGGCAAAGTGGTTGAGCCAGTCTCTGCCTCAAAGCACGTTTTTCTCGCAACAGTGCTTCCAGGTGACTGTCATTGCTTGCAGCGCTTGGCATTTTCGGCCTGGGTTCATAACATAGCAATAAAGTACTCACTAGTAGCCAGAAGTTATTGCAGACTGATGGATTTAATAAAAATAGTCATGCGTGCAAGGAACTATATAAAATAAAAAAGCAATTATTTGTTCAATTCCCTGAGGCCATTTCTTGAAACCTCTCCCAAATACTGTAAATTGCCAAGTTTAAAGGAGCTTGAACTACTGGTATTGCCTTTTTGGATAGAGGTAGACACTAATAACATACTAGGATATTTTGTATGTTTAGGCCCTTAGTAGAAGCAACAAATAAGATCATACTGAGTAGTTGTGTGGTTCTGTCCTTGAGGTGACTAGATCCCCTATATTGGAATGAAATAAAATACAAAGCTGCTCTATAGTTGTAGTAGTAACTTCAAATTGTAAAGTTCAAATTATAAAAAGCTTCTTCTAAATCGAATTTAATGCAATAAATCTAAATAGTAATTCTGAGGACTAACTAATTTTTTAAAAAAATACAAAACATTGGGGGTAAAAGAAAGGCGGACTTTTCACTTTGGAGTTTAACACAGTAATAGGTTTTAAGTCTAGCTATTAGGACCCAACTTCTAAAAACTACTCACTTAGGTGTAAGGGATGAGCAATATCTGCAGTCTCTTGCTCCAGTCTCAGCAATCCAGCTCTAAACTTTTCTGTTGGGAAAGCACACAATGCCCAAAGAAATATAACAAGGTTTGTATATCATTGATGTCCTTATATAAAGATTTAAAGGAGAACTAAATAACAAATGTAGAAACCCACAAGGCTGCCAAGCTTACCAAGGTTGCCCACAATTTTGAAGTTGCAAGCTCTGTTCTACAACAATGGTCTGTTGCAAGAGTGTGTGTACTTCATTAATATGCATGCTTTATCATTGGTTGGTTGGTTTACCAGGGAAAGAGAGGCAGTACAAGTTGCAGTAATTTGGTTGTTGTTAACATAAAAAAATTACATACTGTACACATTTTTAGATTTCTAGAAATACGGTACTTTATTTTAAACTAGTCCCTAATATACCGTCATCCTCTGAAAAAGCATGGACAACTTATTTGTCAGACAGTTTCTCATTCAAAATCCGTTAAAAGTTAGCTATCAAGCAAAGTTTAAAGAAATGTAACTTCTGTGTCCTAAGATTTGTTTAGCCCGTTCTAAAATCTGTGCGGATTAGTTATTTTTGATTTATATTCTCACTTTTGCTTTGTCAGTGATGTAGAAATGATTCCTTTCAAATGCAGGATAAATTATTTCAAAATCATTAAAAAAAAAAATGTAAGAGTTAAGTAATATATAACGTGACCTGATTGATCTCTGCCCTGATGTCAGATATCCTCGGAGTTCTTCCACACGGCTAAACATAACAAATCCGTCTGCGTTCTGATCAATACATTCTGTAAAACAGAGAAAAAACTGAATGCCTGTTCATCTATCACACGAACACCAAATGTGCCTTTTAGGATGAACCTCTTTTTTCAATATTGTGAAGGTTCTCATTCACCCAGGTCATGGTATATCGTTGTATTCGGTTAGATCAACTGGACATGAAGTTTAGTTCTTGAAGACGTTTCGTTAGTCATCCGACTGGCTTTCTCAATTCAGAATGCTGTACAAGAATCTGTTGACCTATAGTACCCTAGAATGTCCCAATTGCAATATGACAGGCAGGCATTGGGAACCTTCTGATGAAAGGTGTGGATGCATTGTGGCATTTCGAAACGCCCAGGGTAAGGTGTCAAAACAGCTTGTACATGGCAGACAGTTGGCGTTGACCCCCCCTCACCTTCAAGCTTGGTTCTTATTTTCACATAAATGGGCTCCTTGACACCTCTCTGAACCATTCCTGTTCCTTGTCAAGATGTTGGCATTACAATTTTCAAAAGGTATGTCCTTTTCCTTAAGATGCAAGTACACGACTGAGTCCAAACAGCAGCAGCTGCACAAGGTATGGCCCAGCACAGAAGAGCCAATTCCTCGGGTCAGGACTAAACTTCCAGTCCAGTTGATCTAATATTTCATTGTCATCTATAGTGATATTTAACATTGCTCCAATCCAGACATAAAAAAGGTTAGTGTATGCTGCCTTATTCTTACCTTCCTCTGTGGCTCCGTTATTGCGCACTGTTTGGTTTACTGCAGAGGTCCCCCCCTGTGGTCATTCCCCCGTTCATTTAGTCCGGCTGTAAATTAAGGTGAAACAAGCCGTCATGCGCATTAATCCTCCTACACACAACACATTACTCTAAATTTGGTAAAAAAAAAAAGTCTGCTTTATCACTGCAGCCTGTCTCCAATAAATTTAATTCACTTCTCAAATATCACTGTGCGTGTCTCCTATATGATATAACATATGATATTTATTATATATTAACTGACATTTTTTATCGTAACAACCAAAGATTTATACAGGAAAATCATGACGATTAACAAGGTTGCCCAAACTTCGCATCCCACTGTATATTTTAAAATTTAGGGGAACATTATTTAAGCAGCAAAATTCTAGGGGCATGGGAAATACAAAGATGGTATAGGTTAACATAGGAGCGGCTTTTAAAAGGGGTATAGCTAATATGTTGGCACTGCGCTACTGGCTGACCATGAAAGCCTTGGAATCCCATGAATGCTCCCTATGGAATCCTAGGAATTGTTTCTATGCATTGCAGTGAGGGTTCTACGCACTGATCTACAATATCTTAATAAAAGACTCGATTAATGACCTAATATTACTACCAAGAAAGCCTCCCAACTGTCAGAAATAAAGGGCGCCCCCTATTGATTACAATGCAGTTTTACAGTAAGTGATTCCATCCAAAGACCTTACCTGTGTCAGAACCCCATTTTCCAAGCATTTCTCCAACAGAAGTGAAGCTGCAGAAGGTTGATAGGATCCCAGGGATTAGCGCCATTCACCCCCAAACCAGACACTTTCCAGTACTGTAAAATAGGGCGCCGAAACTTCCCAGCCAATCAGAAAAGCAGCTTTGAGTCGCACATATTTTACGTTGAGGTTGTGTCGCACATCTAACCGTAAGTTACTGTCGCCATATTATACGTGGCAATAAAAAAATTGGACCGCATCTACACTCTATTGGTGGAGGTAAATGTAAAAAATCCAGCAGCGCCATATTGCTTGAGGAACCCTCTAGTGAAGATATAGGCTTACTAGGATATGGGGGCGTGGTGTCCTGGGAGGAGCTGATTTGATGGTATCAGGGTGTTTCTGTTGCGGTAGCTGATTGTTTACGTTTGTTATACGTCAATGGTAACTGGTGATGTAACCGCTGTGGGTGTGCGCGTGTTACAGTAAAGGTAGGAGATTTGTCCATTTTACAGAGACATGGCTGGGGGGAACTTTCTGGGGGCAGGAGAGGGGACTATGTCACACATGGTGAAGTTCTGTAGGTTTAGTAGATAAGGAAAGGGAAGGTGCCATGTTCAGGACTGCTGGGGGTGTGACCAAATGTATCTGCACCTGTATACCCAGTCCTATAAGCCCCTGCATACCCAGTCCTAATACCCACTGTATACCAGTCCTATAACATTCAATACCCAGTCCCATTACCACCCTGTATACCCAGTCCTATAACACCCTGTTATCCAGTCTTATAACACTCTGTATACCCAGCCCTATAACACCCTGTATACCCAGTCCTATAAACCCTGGATACCCAGTCTATAAGACCCTGTATACCCAGTCTATAACACCCTGTATACTGGTCCTATAAAATCCTGTATACCCAGTCCTATAAGACCCTATCCAGTCCTTAACACCTGTATACCTGGTCCTATAACATCCTGTATACCCAGCCTAACCATCCTGCATACCTGGCCCTATAACCATCCTGTGTACCTGGCCTAAACCATCCTGTTACCAGCCCTATAACCATCTGTGTACCCGGCCCTATAACCATCCTGTGTACTCGGTCCATAAACCATCCTGGGTACCCGGTTCATAACATCCTGTGTAACCGTTACTAACCATCCTGTGTACCCGGTCCTATAACCATCCTGTGTACCCGGTCTAAACCATCCGGTACCGGTCTCTATAACTATCCTGTATACCCGGTCCTATAACTGTCCTGTAACCCATCCCAATAACCATTCTGTATACCCGGCCTAAACCATTCTTTATACCCGGTCCTATAACCATTCCTTATACCTGGTCTATAACCACCCGTATACCGGTCCTTTAGCTATCCCGTATACCGGTCCTTTAGCTATCCCGTATACCCGGTCTTTACTATCCCGTATACCGGTCCTATAACATCCGGATACCGGTCTATAACCATCTGTACAGTGTTCTCCCCAGAATTTTTTCCTGCCGGGTGGAGATGAAAAGTAGCGGTGGCATGAAAAAGTAGCCGGGTGGGGTAGGACGGGGAAATTGGTGGAAGGGAAAATGTTCACGCATCATGCTCATATATAGGTCAGGGATGTCTAACTTTTGTCCCAATAGATGTTTGAAAAACTATAACTCCCAGCATTCCATGGTTGTAGAATGCAGGTAGTTTGTCAACATCTGCAGGTAACCCATGTAACATAGCAGCACAAACACATGTGACACCCTTTTGTGGCCTTGGAGATCTTGGAAAAGCTAGTAACGTGCTAAAATATTCTTGCAGGTGTAAAAAAGGGGTCTGGACTGAGCAGTTTTGGCGGGAGTTTTACTGACCTATTGGCACACTTATAAACCTACTTCTAAATTCTTTTAAATCACAAGTGTTCTCTCAAGAATTTTTTTCCAGCCGGGTGGCATGAAAAAGTAGCCGGGTGGGCCGCCCGGCTAAAAGACCCTAGGGAGAACACTGCTGTATACCCGGTCCATAACACATCCTGTATACCAGTCCTATAACCATTTGTATACCCACTGCACATGTTCCACACTCTAGCTGTTTCTGTCTTCCTTTTGTTCCCTCAGTGGTGGGGGGTGGACACATTATGCATAATAACTAGGAGTCAGTAAACAGGACATGAGGAGAGCTAGTGACAGGGAGCACTAGAGCAAAAAGGGGTCACATTTCTGACAACACTAAAAATATAGAAAAGGAAAAGGCAAGTCATTTTTTCATTTTAGGGTCCTTTAAGATCTGTTCTGATGGTAAGGGTTTGTGTCTTTGCATAGCCATTTTCTCACTATTTCAACAGCCTTCTTAGTGGGTAAACAGGTGAAAAGAGATGTCACAATCACATAGGATACCATAATTTTTTCTGCACCGAGTACTACATCTTGAATATTGTTAATGAAATCTGTTCGGGTGTGATGCTAGAACTTCCAGCCAAGGGCCCTAGGATGTTGGCTAGGTATTTCACCACCTTGTATTTACAGAATTTGTCCGAATCGGACTCGCCTGAAAACCAGAGCGATTGTGGCGGTCCCCTATGAAGAAGTGATGTAATGAAATATTTTTATTACTATGCATCACTTCATCTGGAAGTATTACATTTACATTACCACATTATAAATACAATTTTTATGAGCTATAAGTCATGAGTAAATGTGTTTTATCATGTACTACCAAATTATGAGAAGGGAAGTGCAGTTCCAAAATCGTCTGTTGCAAAAACCCACCTATTTCAAGTTATACCATCTATGCACTTCACCAGAATTTTTCATTAAATAAACAGTGGGTTAGTGCATAAGAGGTGCAAAGGTTTGCTAATGCAATTACCGTAATTTGCAGAACCAAAGAGAAACCAAACAAATGTTAGATAGCATGCAGTTACACAACATCTGATTGGTCGCTGCAGATTACAGCAACATTGGGTGGATTTTATGCAGCAGCAACTCATGTGAATTCAGCTGTAAATATTGTAATAAGCTTTCGACTAGGTAGGAACATAATTAAGTCCATATCAGTTTATATAGAAGTTAATTTTTTGTTAATTTGTGATTAGTTTGGCTCTATCAACTCTGCCTGCACTGCATGAAGAAGCTGCAGAAATCTTAACAGATTATAAAGTTTTCTACACACGTGCGATCACGGGTCCCGACCCGCGCTGCACGATGTACAAACTAACTTTTCGCCGATAATCGGCCAGTGTATGGGCACTTTTTGGCCGAAACAGCCAATATCCTGGCAGATCACAATGAGCAGGCGTTTCGGCCGATAAAGTGCCCATACACGGGCCGATTATCGCCCAAAATGCTTGTTCGTACAACATCGTGCTTCGTGGGTCGAGACCCGCGATCGCACGTGTGTACGAACCTTTAGGGTGAGGCTACACTACAATGCACGCTAGCGCACCTGAAAGGTGCACACGTTTGCGTGTGCTTTTTGCGGTGCGCTAGTGGCGTATTGTCGTGTGCTGAAATTGCATACCCAATGTGATTGCGCAAAAAATGCTTGATCACATGCACTCTGATTACGGATCATAACACAGGGCAGTGGCACCTAGTGTGGTGGTGAGAGCAATTTGCCAACATTAGTGTGTGCTTTTTAACGCACTTGTGTGGCCTAGCCCTTTGTGTTAAAACTGTTGCTTACTTGATTGAGCATGTAGCCTACTGTATTTACATGGTAACATAGTAATTTAGGTTAATAAAGACATATGTCCATCTAGTCCAACCTTTAGCCTACTGTTTAACCCTACTAACAGGTGAGCCAAAGAAATGGGGAAAAAAAAAGCTTATAAGGGAGAAAAAATCCTTCCTGACTCCAAATGGCAATCAGAAGTATCCCTGGATCAACCAAAACTACAGTATATATATTAATACCAGTAATTCTCATATTATATAGTATCCCTGTGCCAAACAGAACTACAGTATATATGTTAATATCAGTAATTCTTAATTTCTGTGGTTTCTTCGTGGAAAGATGCAGTGATCTGAAAGAATAAGTCCCACTACTGCGTGTCTGAGTGCATTTTGTGCTCCGTTCACACTGACAATGCAATGTTACCGGGTAGTTCCCACTATTTGCACTGCGGTCTGGTTCGTTATTGGTTCGCATGCATGCACGACTTTTGGTTCGGATCACATCCATTCCAATAACATGAAATGGCCCGGAACGCAGCGCACAGAGGATCATGCAAAGCAGCACATTGCAAAAATCCTGCATGATAGTGGGACCTTACCCTAATGCTTCAAAATGATCGGAATGATAGGAATAGAGATAATAGGAAGATATTGATAGTTGCAGTCAGATCAACATGTGTTATCTACTAGCCAAGTGTGTGATCAGCCTGATCTGAGACAATAAACCCATTTCAAATTGTTTTTTTACTAACAATAAAGTATATTTCTACAGATTATGTGAGTAGCAAACCCCTTGTAGACAATGTGTGAATCGTAGTAGAACAACACTAGGGCTGTAAGATTTAATTTGCAATCTTGGCAACATCTAGTGTTTAAGTAGAAGCAAGAGGATTACAACTCTAACATCTTATTAAAAATTATGATTATCAGCAGGATATGTTGTTGAGAAAGAAACATTGCACCTTTATATGCAGGAGTATAGGTAGCAGGAAGTACGTGTTTGTTTACAGCAGTAGTGAAGATATTCTTTCATGTTTCTACTGCAGAATGTGAGTACAAAAAAGAAAACATATACGTATTGCATTTATATTGTGTAAAATCTACCTTTAATATCCCTAACCGGACAGTGATATAGTCAATGGGATAATAAATAAGATCCTGAAAGACCTGAGAGAAGAGATTTGTGCCTCTGTTTATTAAAGGTGCAGGATTCGCTAAAAGAAAAGGGCTTTCTCTAGATGTAGGGAAAAAATATTTCTATATAGCAATGGCAAATAGAAACTTTGGCAAATCCATTTACCATATATTATGAAGATAATATTTTTGCATTTTTATTTGGTGTAATTTTTATGCTTACAAATAGGGTAAACTTGTTTAATTACTATAATAGTACAGATCAATAGTACACCTATTTTTGTTGCATTGGTCCGCTTGGTTAACACAAATAAATAGCTTCTTTATGGTGCATTGTAGATAGATATAAAATAAGAAGAAACCTACATGTCTATCTGATAGACATGTTATTTAATTGGTTTGGTGAAATGAGTAGGCCAAAATGTTCATGTCTCTCTTTAAATTTACAGCAGGTGGATCCGCACTTTTGCTATCAAGAAACCGAATTGATCTATTCCAGTGCACAGAATAGTCTTAATTGAGCTGGGCCCTAAAAGCCCTTCTTATTGAAGAGAGAAAGCCCTCTGCATTTACTGACATGGGAAACAGTGTCTTAAAAGCACACTTGAAACTGCACAGAAAACAGGAGTATTTCAGTTGACTGACAAAGGTGATGAGAGTATAGTGTTTAGACATGATTCTGATTAAACATAATATTCACAAAATCGGGATAGATACAAATTAATATTCTTTTTTGCTGTTAAAACAAGTGAACAACAGTGAAATCTTTCTGTTAAACATTAAAGGGCAATTATGCTTAAAAAATTAGGTTATTCCACTTTGATAGTACCCAAGGGGAAGGACCCCTGTTTTTTAGTAATTACCTTAGTCGAAGCAGTAAAAGTCATCCTGCTAATCCAGTTTCAGCCTGCCCCCCCCCCTTAGTCCAGCCAATAGAAAGAAACTCTTCTGAGGAGTGTGTCTTTCAGGTGAAGAAGACCAGGTCATAAAAAGAGACAGAGGCCAAGTCTGTCGTAAGCAGAAAAACTAAACTGCTTTATTTAAGACACATAAACGACTATGTCAATAGCTGCCACATGGACCTATAATTCTCATGGAGGAAGAATAGCTTATTCCCACCTCCCTGTTAAAAATAGAACTTGCCGTGAGTAGCATTAAACTTACCTGCTGGAACTCTGCTTGCTGCTTTAGCAGCTGATTGCCAGGCTGTCCTGAGTGCCTCTTATGTTTTGCACATATGCACCTATAGGAAAGGTAGAAGGCAGGTTGGGACAGCGTTGCAGGGGTGAGTTCTATTGTTCTATCTCCTGGTCAGATCTTACCACTTGTTATCTTTTCTCTTTAATAGTTCCAGAAGACTTGCAAAGATTATTGGAAACCTGCGAACCATAGACCTTTCTGGTAATAAAATTGAGGTGCTTCCGCATATGGTGGGAAAATTTAGCCTTCTGAAGAGCTTGTCCCTAAACCACATAGGCTAGTAAGTAAATCTTTAAAGTTCATAAAGTAGATCGCTCTAATACATAAGAAATACCTACTTTTTCCTTATAAAGAAGCAAATCTGACATCCGTGTCATGTGCACAGGCTGCCCATATAGCAACTATCACTTATTCCAGGGTTTCACAAAATGATTGTCCTAGAGACAAACACAGCAGAGAGTGAACAGCCGCTTCCTTATACTCTTAGATTGCTGCTAAATAAAGTATGCTGCTGAATAAAAAGTTAATAACCAGCCCTGTAGTGGATTTTATGGGAGAACTGTAAGATTATAGCCTTATAATCTTACAGTTCCAGGAGAAGGAAACCAGAAGCCCAAAGGGGAGGTTATAATAAATAAGCACCCTGTACTGTAAATTAATGGGATATTAGAAGTCACCTTGGAGTTCCTGCCCTGTATAAAAGGTACTCGGCCTGTGGCCTTGGGCATTTATTATGCTCTTGTAATAGTCTGGTGCTGAATGGTTGGCAAGTGAAACAGCTTGGTTACCTGTAATGTATTAGTGATTGCTAATATTTAAAGGGCTATTTAGAACAATAATGTTTAAACTCTTTACAGCCTTCCTTCAGATGAGTTATGTAAACTTAAAAAGTTGGAGACCTTACATCTTAGTGGCAACCAGACACTCGACTGCCATCTGAGTTTGGAACAGCTCTCTGTTTAAAAAATTTGATCCTCTCTGGCAACCAGTGAGGGCAAGCCAACACAGCTTTGCTCACTAAGGCATTTGGATGTGGTGGACCTATCAAAATAAGATCCAAGCCATTCCAGATGAGGTGTGCTGGGATACAAACCATAGAACTGAATCTGAACCAAAACCAGGTTAGTGAGCATATAGTTGTGCATCAATCATATCCCTGATTTGTGTTGTATTGTAGATGCATGTATGTACCCTTCTCTGCTTAATTTCTGTCTGTCATCCCATTTCTTTAAGGCTTCAATTGCCATTTCTTTCTTTCATATTTCCTATCTTATTGTTCTATAACTCTTGCTCTAAGGGAAGTGGAGAGTTTGTATTGTGCTGACTAAGATGTACATTTATAATGTTTTTCTATATTTATTTAGATATCCCAGATCTCAGTATCGATTTTCTATGCCCACGTCTTAAGGTGCTACGGTGGAGGAAAATTGTTTAGAAATAAGTATGTTGCCCCAAAGTATTCTAAGTGATTCTCAAATTTCTCTACTGGCTGTGGAAGGGAATCTCTTTGAGATAAAGAAACTCCGAGACCTAGAGGGTATGACAAGGTCAGTACTGTATGACTGTACGTTAGACCCCTATGTACTTTCCTGGCTTAACAAACTGGGTTAGTGCTGTATATCTACTATGGACTTTATTATAAGCAAAATGTTTTATTTAGTAATACAGGGAGATAAATGAGTAAACTAGTTAAACCCACACGTCCCAATGTATATTGGATTAGCGTGGGTGTAACTAATTTCTGTGGCCTGTGCAGTTTTGTATTAACGACCCAGGCACCTGATGCAAGTAGAAAAGTTTTTTTCGCTACTAATATCGCAAAACTGAACGTTATTGAAAGGCTGCTCCTAATCTGCTTCGTTCCTGCAATGCAGTAACTCACGCTTAGTGAGAACTGCATTGTGAGAACCAGGAAGGAAGAGGGGTGTATTACATTGGCTGTAAGTTTCTTAGTTAGTTAAATAAAAGAATGCTTATTATTGTATCATTTAATTTCCACAATGTTATGTTTGCCTTTATGAGATTCCTGCCCACTGGGCTTTAGAGCATATTTAAATTGATTGGGACAAGTTCTTGTTGGGCCTGTTGGTCCAAATTAGTACAGGACTAGTGGGTCTGGTCCACATAAAGGTAAGGCAGGCAATAAACTGTTTGAATCCCTTAAACACTTTTGTCAGAGTAGGAAGATTTCTCTTTAAAGTAGATGATTACAGACTTTTCATAGACCATAAAAGTTTTTCTGTGCATCTTATTGCAATTGAAGTTTTCAGGAGAAAGAAAAAATTTAAGATAGGACACAATAAGAAATTTTCCCGGGCATGCCCACCTTAGAGCAAGAAACTGGTGACATGTCAATTACCTGCCCAAATCTTAGACTGCGTAATTTTAACTAGTTTATTACATGCATTTGTAACCAGATGGCAAAGGTATCTTCATCCTCCCTTGCTCAATGAAGCTGCAGAGGAATCGGCAGTCAATCATTGGCTGTAATGACAGTGCCACCGCCTTGATAGATGGAGGGGCCAGCTTACTCTTCTAGACTTGGAACAAAATAATGATCTTAAAAAATCTGGTTAGTAATGCAGGTAATAAAGTGCAAAATATATCAGTTGGGGTTGGGGGCAGGTAACTGACAATGGACCAGTTTTAAAGGTGGACATGCCCTTTGAGGTACTCTGTTGGATCGCCATAGAATTTTTGATTTCCAATCCTGTGGCCCATGCCCCACAGCTTTCGGCAGTGGTATTGGTTAGTTCTGATGAAAAAGATGGTCGCTATAGGCTGCTGCATGTGTGGTCACTCAAACCATCCCTACTATAAAAAGCAATGGAGATAACATTACCCAACAATGGAACCTGCAAACAGATTATGCACACGCCTTAAGCTAGGTACACACAGTACCGATCAGTGAAAGATGACAGATCTGCAAGATCCTGTCTGTCCTCTTTCAAAGATCTGCATACCACAGTCCAGAGCATTCTCCCTATGAACAGCAAAGGGGAGAACGCTTGGGACTGTGTGTTTCTCAGGCCGTGGCAGACTCCTCTATAGGGAGTCTAGCGTGGCCGATGGAAATTTTTGGCTTTCCCGAACGAGCGTTTGGCGACCCGATTGTTTGGTGGCCGTGCGCTCTTTCGGGAAACAAAGGTACACACAGTACCGATAAAGCTCCGATACCATCGGATCCAATGGTATCGGGCTTTATCGTTACTGTGTGTTCCCAACTTTAAGATCTCAAAGTGTCTTCCTGCTAGCTCTGACCATAAACTACTCTGCCTTTTCCACTTGACTCACCAAAGTGATGTATGACCTTTTTAATGAAAGTGGGGTAATAAAAAAGCCTATTCAAAACAGTTAAAAAAATGGCATTGTGAAGGGTGGGTTGCTAAAGCTAATTAATTGTAATGATGAGAGAGTGTTATCTTGTTTTTTTCTTTTAGGGAAGAAAATAAGTAAAAAAATTTTAAAAATAGTCACCATTAAATTACTTGTACCTCCCTCCAGTAGCCATACAAGGTTAAATAAAATATACACCCCCATTTAAAGGAGACCTGAACCACACCAAAGTGTATAAATTGTTTAGAGCAAGGATACCAACCTGCTGACTGCCCAGATGTTTGGAATCTACAATTCTTAGCATGACTTGATTTTTTCTCTGCAACCTAGCCATGCTGGGAATGTAGATTCCAAACTTTTGGAGGGCTTCAGGATGGACATCCCTGGTTTAGGCCATTAGTTAACAGATAGCATAGTGACAATGTTTGGTAAAAACTAATATGTCTTTTTTTTTAGTATATGGAAAGATTTACAGCCACTCGGAAGAAGTTTGTCTGAAAGGCTTAAAGAGAACATTAACAACTTAACCACTAAGGCATAGGTAGCTCTAAATATAGAGCCCAATATGTGAAAACCACTCCTGAGGCATTCACATTGCACAAAGGAACCGGAAAGCTGAAGGACCACATGATAAGGTCATGCCAAAGGCTGCTTAACACATGCTAATATGTCCGAATTCTCAGCGTGCTTGTATATTTCTTTATAGTTAATTAATCAACTTTTGGAACCGCAGGTGTGTATTTATATGAAAATAGTTCTCTGGATTTTTCTAAGCTTACAAAAATTAATACCAAATATTGCCGGTAATATAAATCTTAGCCCAGGCGGATTTTACTGCTTCAACACCAAAGGTCTATGATATGTTTTTTTCAGTACACTAAAATTTGTGTTATAGGAATTTGTGTCCCAACATCACCGTGAAACAAAAGAGTAATTCGAAGTGTTACCAATTTTTGGGGTTGAGGTCATAGATTCTTGAGAAACCACAAGGATCCGTCTTTCATTTAGGTGTAGCCATCAGTTGCTGTTCCATATGTTTTTATTCATTTTTATTGAGAGAGAATATAAAATGGCACTGTAATTTATGATTAATGTAATATATAAAACTGTTTATTTACAAAACTGATTACCACAAAACTGTCTTCTTGCCTGCCTCTACCTACATCAAAAAAAAATTGAGTTCTAGATAGTGTCTGTAAAGTAAACTTTTAACCTTGATCTAACAATCAGATTGCTATGGGATGGCTGCCTTTTCCCAGTAAACTCTAAAGTTACCCATGCATGCACAGTCTTGTTGGGTACACACTCTACCAATCTTTCAAAGATGACGGACAAAATCTGTAAGATTTTAGATGTGGCTCCAACGGTTTCAAGCTTTTCCCTATATTAAGCATAGGGAGATCTTTTGTGACTGCTAAAAACTCTATGATTGCTTCTGACTCCCTATACTTTAGTACAGGGGGACGACCATGGAACATTTATTTAGAATTAGAGAGTGATTTCAACCTGTGTGATAGTTTGTGTGCCAGGGACAAAATCTAGGGGAAATTTTTTTTGTGATAAACATCATCATGTGAATTGCCACCTCAAAAAAAAGATGAAAAACCTTGTATACCACAACATTCGTCTCTACAAAAACTTTGGCCATGGTGTATTTCCCTTGACAAAGGTTTTTTCACATTAAGAAAATCCATTAGTAAGGCGCTCACTGTCTGCACTCCTGATGCTTTGTATATCCCTGATGCCGTTTCTGGATGCCCTGTTGTGTCTCCATAATATACACAAGCATGCAAAATAGACACACTGGCCCAGCACGATTACAGAAATAGGGTATTTACATTTTATTGCTAAAACTGCGAGAAGAAACAAGGTTTTGGAAGGACTTGTAGGTTTTGGTTGTCTGTCCATTGGACTTAATGTGGCACTTCACATTGGCCTATTTAAGATCAACCAAACGGCAATATTGCAAAAAAATACATGTTTTTTTAGCCAAAAAAAATGGGGTTAAAAAATGTTGCTTATGGAGAACAATTTTGGACAATATTTCGATCCAACTAAAATATTGGTCTTGTATGTTTATTGATTTAAATTCAGCCTATGTGCACATAGCTTTCTTTAATACACTTCCGCACCCATAGCTCCCCTCTCAGGAAGGGTTCTTTTTTAGATTAGTCCCAATATCATAGCACATTGAAATATTTTAGTATAGTATAGTATTTGAGGTTGAATAAAGACATACAGTCCATCCAGTCCAACCCATCTAGCACATACCCTCATTTCCTGCCTAACGTTGATCCAGAGGAAGGCAAAAAAAACCCTACCAAATTTGAAGGGGAAAAAATCCTTCCTGACTCCAAGTGGCAATGGAAATTTCCCTGGATCAACTCTACTTATGTATCAATACCAGAAACTCATCCAGTTTTTTTTTAAACGAGACCAATGAACCTGCGATAACAACGTCCACTGGAAGACAGTTCCATAGCTTTACCGTTCTCACAGTGAAAAACCCTTTCCGAACTTGAAGCCTAAAACCTTTTTTTCTTCAAGTCTTAAGGGATGTCCGCATGTCCTCTGTTCATATGGTGAAATCAATGCCCCAGTTTATTTGTGTGGCCGTTAATGTATTAGGTTTAGGACACATTAGCTGGCTGATATATATTTTACCATTATTTTATCTGTAGCCAACAGCAGCAACACAGAAACCAACAAAATTAGGGCAATATAGTGGAATTTATTTATTTTAATACTCCAAGAATTACTCCATAATCTTTTAAAACTTCACTGAACCATTTATTTTGTTGATTCTATTTGTTTAGAGATCCTCTCCAAAAGATAGTGAGGCATGCTTGACTTCACTGTCAGATGGAAGAAGGAGTCAATTAATATAGGAAGGGGGCATACTGAGCCAGTGCAAAATAATTACGGATTGGAGGGCATACAGCAACACAACCTCAGAGCTACTTTATGTATTAAATTAATTAAAATTAAATGTCAGTATAATGCCTTAAGGCAAAGCCTAAAGAAATTAAACATCTCAGAGGAGCCCTTAAAACTTGTGAAATATTCCAACTGGGCCTTTGTAAAAAAAAGGGTTAGAAGGAAAGAAAAGAACACGAATACAGTGAAGGGGTGCTAACTAAACAGGAGAAAGAACATGGTCATCCATATGTAGCAAAAATTAAAGAAATTAAGAATTCAAAAAACACTGTATCCCTGTTGCTTAAAAAAAAAACCACATGAGGCAGCAATTGGTACAGCCGAAAGGACCCAATACCCAAACACAGAAAAGCGGACATTAATATGCAGTGCAGTGCAGGGAGTGCTCTGATTTGTATGTGGGAGAGATCATACAGCAACTGCACCAACGTTAGGGCCCAGCACAGAAGAGCCAATTCTTGGGTCATGACTCAGCCGTTGTACCTGCATCTTTATTAAAAAGGACATAACTTGAAAAGATTGTAATGTCCACTCTTGGCAAAGGAAAATGACTGGTTCAAAAGAGGTTTCAAGGAGGCCATTTATGTGAAAATAAAGAAACCAAGCCTGAAAGGGGGTGGGGGGTTGAAAGGGTTCAACACCAACTGTCTGCAGTTTCAATAACAACTTCTAGCCTCAATGCATTTAACACCTTGCATTCAGAAGGTCCCTAACACCTGGCAGTCATATGCTAATTGGGACTTGTAAAAGTCATTCTGAATTGAGAAAGCCAGTTGGATGACTAGCAAAACATCCATAAGAACTAAAACTTTACGTCAGTTGATCTAACTGAATACAACACATATTTTGTTTTACAGTGTTTTTGGCAATAAAAGATGTTGGTGCAGTTCTGTTTTGCATGTTTGTGCATTCAGCAAGTTACTTATAAGAAATGATTCACCAGGACAGCTGGGAGAAGGACAACTATAATCTAAATGCAAAATACACTCCCACTTTTCAGTGGGAAAAATACTTTTTAAAATTCTTAGCATAATTTGCATACCTAGTTATTCTGAATATTCTCTTCCATTTTAAAAAAATCTGTTGAATTATACTTGCTATTTCTTGCTGTTGAAAAAGTATGCTTCCATTTCAGGTTTTAACAGTCTCCTTCCCAGAATGCACCACATCCTTAGAATGTTCCTAACAGTAATTTCTAATGATTGGCAGTTGGGTCAAACATGTTCAGATCTTACGGATACTGAATCAGCCCAGGCCAGTCAAGGGCAAGACATATGGCTTTTATTAGGGGTTTTGCAAAACAAAGTCAGTATTTATACACAGACAAAATGCGAATGGGCCGGCTATGGTCATATAGGATGGAAAAATACTGCTTTTTTTTCTTAAAAGCATAGTATTTGCACTGTACTTCCCCTGTAAAGGAAGAAACTCCTCTGTAAACACATTTTTCTCTGCTCAAAGCCAAACCAATTTAGTAAAGATTAGAATAGGGTAAACTGAAGCATTGCAGGGCTTGGCAAATCTGGGGGAAATGCAGGGTACTGGCAGGGGCAGTAAACTGGAGGGTGGACATGGGACAGATAAGGTGGAGAAAGGAAGATAGATTGTAAGGGTCACCAGGGGAAGTAGGGGACGGAAGGATAGGGGCGCTTCTTCCTAGCTGGTCGATCCCAATAGATTTGCCATTTTAGGCGAAGTGTGGAGGACGATGGCTCGGAAGCAGATGATGGAGCGGGCCTTTCCCTTGAGCACCAGGGGACGGCCATCTCCAATACAAGGGAGGGAGAACTGGGGGCTAGGAAGTATAGGCAGGTGGTGATGGTAGGGGACTCCATTATTAGAAGGGTAGATAGGGTAATCTGTCACCAAGACCCTACATGCCGAACAGTGTGTTGTTCTGCCTGGTGTAGGGTTTGACATGTGGTGGTGGATCGTGTAGACAGATTATTGGGTGGGGCTGGGAGTGACCCAGCAGTCTTGGTTCACATGGTGCCAATGACAAGTTAGAGGTGGGGAGGTGAGGTCCTTAAAAAATGATTCCGAGAATTAGGGGCCCAAGTTAAAAGCAAGGACCTCCAGGGTAGTGATTTCAGAAATACTACCGCCAGCCACGTGCTACGCTGGGAGACAAACGGAGCTCAGGAGTATAAAATGTGTGGCT
Organism: Hymenochirus boettgeri; assembly: GCA_019447015.1. Classification (NCBI taxonomy): domain Eukaryota; kingdom Metazoa; phylum Chordata; class Amphibia; order Anura; family Pipidae; genus Hymenochirus; species Hymenochirus boettgeri. The sequence continues at coordinate 271,931,157 of CM033476.1, forward strand.
AAGAGGGTGGTGTAAGGAGAGATGGGGTTTGGGTTTTTAGAGAACTGGGCTGATTTTTCTGTTGGCTACAGGCTCTTTAGTAGAGATGGATTGCACCTCAATGTGTGATGGTGCAGCTGTTTTGGGGGAGATGGCTAGGGGGTGGTGGAGGGAGATTTTAAACTAGGTATGGGGGGGAGGGAATGTTTAACTACACAGGGGTAGATGAGAGAAGTTAGGGATCTGGGGGGGCTAGTAAACAACGGAGGGAGGAGAAGGGGAGGGGGGGGGAGCATAGAGGATAAGGAGGCATGTACGACCAAGTATGGAAGTAAATCAATTGATAATCTAAAATGTATGTTTACAAATGCAAGGAGTCTGGCTGGAAAAACCGGCGAACTTGAAATAATAGCATTAAAGGAAAGGTATGATTGGTAATTGGTATAGCAGAATCATGGCTTAATGATTCACACACCTGGACAGTAAATATTGAAGGATACTCCTATTTAGACATGACCGGTTAATAAGAAAGGAGGGGAGGAGTATGTATGTATGTTTAAACAGAATTGAAGCCACAATATTTAAAAGATGGAATAGATGGGGGAGCAAACGATACGGCAGAAAAACATTATGGGTGGAACTGTGTACAGGAAGCAAGAAGGTAGGTAATTAACTGTTTGGAGTATGTTTTAAGCCGCCAAATGCCGAGGAAGAGGTGGAAATGAATCTCCAATGCAGTTGGCGAAGGCTTATGGTATGGGGCAGTTTCTGGTATGGGGGATTTTAACTACCCTGACATAGATTGGAGTAGGGAACTGCCAGCACCTTAAAGGTATAAAGGTTCTTAAATTTCTATATGAGCATTTTCTTTCACAGATGGTAGGAGAAGTCCTACTAGACAGAATGCGTTGTTGGATCTGGTGATATCTAAACCCTGAGCTCATTATGGAGATAAGAAGTAATGGGAAGCTTAGGGAATAGTGACCTGATATAGTGTCATTTAATATAGGTTGCAAAAAAACAAAGTGCACTGGGGTAACAAAAACTTTAACTTAGGAAAGCTAATTTTATGCTTTTAAGAATCGCCTGCTATAGACTGGGGGGAAATGTTTCTAGGTAAAGAAACTGAGCAGATTGTGGACCACTTTTAAAGGGATATTAAACTATTACATTTCCAAATCGGTACCTTTAGGTAACAAGTTTAAAAAAATTAGGTCCAGTCCTGCATGGCTTAATGCTCAGGTAAAAAGGGGAATGGAAAAAAAGAAAAGGCTTTTAAAATTTTTGAAAAAACAGAAGGCACAGAACAGGCTTACAGGGAGTACAAAAGCTGTAATAAAGATGTGCAAGAAAGCAATTAAACTAGCTTAAATAGAAAATGAAATAGGGATTGCCGAACAAAGCAAGTCCAACCCCCAAAAGTTTTTTAAGTATATAAATGGTAAAAAGATGAGGACTGGAATGTGGGACCATTAAATAATGGAGCTGGAGGGTTTGTTGTAGAGGATGCCGAAAAGGTAATCTGCTAAACTGTTTTTTTTACAATCGGTTTTTACTGTTGAGAATCCTTGTCCTATACGGTAGGGATTGTAGCATATGCAGGTAAGAAGTGAAGAGTTTTCACATTGGATAAAGGAGGAGGATATGGTACGGAAACAATTAGACAAAGTTAATATCAATAAAGCGCCCAGGACCAGTGGATTGCATCCTAGGATTTTAAAGAGCTTAGTTCAGTTCTAGCTTAGACCACTGTTCTCATATTTTCAGATTCGCTTTTGTCTGGTGAGTGTGCTGGATTGGAAAAAAGACAATGTATACCAATATTCAAAAAAAGGTAGTCGTTCACAGCCTTGGGTAACTATAGACCTGTAAGCTAACATCAGTGGTAGGGAAGTGATGGAAACTTTGTTAAGGGATCATATCCTGACTTTGTCTCCAGAGATACATATTTAGTAGTAGTCAGCATGGATTTTATGAGAAATAGATCATGCCAGACAAATTAATTGGTTTTTATGAAGAAGTGAGTAAGAGTTGGACTCAGGCACAGCAGTGGATGTGGTATATTGGATTTTGCAAAAGCTTTTGATACTGTGCACAATAGGCGACTATGTATAAACTGAGGACTGTGGCCTTTGAAGAAAACATTTGTTCATGGATAGAGAACTGGTTATTGGACCGCAAACAGAGAGTGGTGGTTAATGGAGCTACAGCTATGGGGCTAAAGTTCTAAGCGGAGTGCCCAGGGTTCTGTGCTGGGGCCCGCTTCTGTTTAATCTGTTTATAAATGCTTAGAAGGGGGCATTGGAGCAAGGTCTTGTGTTGCTGATGACACTAAATTATGCAGAGCTTTGAAAACTTCCAATGAGTGCAAGTGCGTGCAAGCAGACCTAGATAGATTATCAAAATGGGCAGCAGAATGGCAGATGAGATTCAATGTAGATAAATGTAAGGTGATGATGCATTTGGGATTTAATAATCCCTGTGCCATCTACACACAATAACTCTGTGTTAAGTTCATCTGTAATGGAAAAAGATTTGGGGGTTCTGGTAGATAACAGACTTAGCTGTAGCAAACATGCCAGTAGCAACAGCTAGAGCTAGAAAGTATTGTCTTGTATAAAAAGGGGAAAGATTCAAGAGAGAAAATAAGTTATTCTCCCTCTTTACAGGAAATGGTAAGGCCTCATTTGGAATATGTGGTGTGCAGTTTTGGAATCCCATATACAAAAGGGACATCTTGGAAATGAGGCAGTACAGAGAAGGGCAACTAAATAATAAGGGGAATGGAGGGGTTGAATATGCAGGCAGATTAGACAAGTTAGGGCTGTTTACATTGAAGAAGCGGCGTGTGCGTGGGGACATGATAACCTTGTACAAATATATTTAATGGCCCCTACAATGAGCTCTCTGGTGCATTGTCACTAATCGGTCATATCAGAGGACACGTGGACACCTTTAAGGGTGGAAGAAAGAGTGTTCATCTTCAGGTTAGGAGAGGTTTCTTTACAGTGAGAACGGTGAAAACTGTGGAACTGGTCTTCAGCAAGATGTGCGGTAATGGCAAGTTCATTGAATAACCTTTAAAAAAGGCTGGATAAGTTTCTAAAACTAAAGAATATTGAGAGTTACTGGTATTAATTGCATATAGATCTGGTGTGATCCAGGGATACTTCCGATTGCCGTTGTGGAGTCAGGAAGGAATTTTTCCCCCTTTTTAGCTGGTTTTTTTTGCCTTCCTCTGGATACAAGTTAGGTAGGGTTAAAAAAAAAAAAAAAAAAAGTGAATAGGTTGGACTGAGGACGTATGTCTTTATTCAACCTTAATTACTATGTTACTATGTTAGTAGTTTCTATCTGGGAGATTCAATAAAGTTCTTATCGTTTAAAGTGGTGCTAATTTTGCCCAAACCATCAGATCTTATTTAACATTTGAAAGCCAACATTCTGATGGTTGGGGCAAAATTAGCACCATTTTTAACTATAAGAACTTTTATTAATTACCCTGTATGTACTAGAGTAGCTTAAAGGGGAACTAAAGTCGCCCAGAAAAATTGTCCAAATAGAGCACATTCACAAACATACAGAGTGTACTAACTTCTCCCTTTGCTGTGATTTTTGAAAACAAACAGTTAGCTCCCATAATCCATCTTTTGCTGGGTGAAACCCAGCCAAGTATACCACAGTACACTCACATGCTCTGTATTGCTCAACAGATCAAAATATGAAGTTTCAGCCTTGCTTCCTAGAAGCTGACAAACTAAGGAATTACAGCACAGAGATTTCCCTCTCCCTAAAGCTAGGTACACACTCAGCGATTTTTCCTACCAACCGGCCATTCGATACTTGAACGTTGGCAAGGAGGAAGGGATGTCGGTCGACGCCAAAAGCAGCCGCGTCCATAGTCACCGCGAACCGCCGATGTGCGGTCCATAGAGGACCGCGCAGATCGGACAGGTTTTCCACCCTGTCGATCGTCCTTTCGTCCGATTCGAACAACGGTCGTAGGACATGGGCACAATTCGGATGCGATAATTGTCGGTCCGACGACCGATACACTGACTATCGGTCATGTCAGGACCGAAATATCTCATCGTGTGTACCCACCTTTACACAGAGCAGGGATTCAGTTCAATGCCCCAACAATGCTTTTTAAATGCAGACGTTTTACCGCTAACTCAATAGGCAATACTATGATTTAGACATACTAGGTTTACCCAGAGTGGGTTATTGCTCCAGGCAAATCTTCCCTTCGTGATCAAATCACATTCGCGCCAGTGGGTAAATCCCAAAGGTATTTACCCACAGTGACTGACGGCGTTAAAATTCATAGCCGAAAACACAATATTAAATCAAGAGCGGCAGGATGCGCGGCTTTTGTCTTTTTGTGCTAACCCGCGCATCCGGCGCTAATGAGGACTTAAAATATATGTACACTGGGAAATGTGTTTTTTTTTAATGCCCTACTGGAAACTATAATTCTTCTAATTATCACGAACCATTTTTTTTGTTGATCTGTCAACTATTTTTTTAGATATTCTGAAACATTTACATTCAGCGATGTCAATCAAGTTGCCTAGCATCAAACGCTTTCAGTTATGTATAGTTTTGCTGTAGCTGGAATAGTGGACAGTTAATATAAGAAAAAAGTGATCATGCACACTTCTCACTTACCAGGTCAGAGACGGTTAATGTTTTTGTATATGTCTGATGAAGGCGCGCTCTGCACCAAAACGTTATTAATGTGTATTAGTTGTATTTCAATAAATACCCATTATCTTGAAGAATGGTGTGCACGGTCTTGAGCTTGTCCATAGATTGGAATCGTGACAGTTGGTAATGTGAAACTGAAATTGGGAAATGACCTCTCCATGAGCAGTGTTCCATCACAAAGAGTCAGATTGTTGCTGGCGGGGGGACTTAGCGAACGAGCTTGAGCAAATATAAAGTACGGATTGAAGTTATGAAGTACTTTAAAGGGCATCATTGTGGGGGAAAAATTACTTTTGTTCTTTATTTTACATGGGTTGTATAATTCCCCATAATCCCACATAGAGGGTCTTCACTTTTTTCAGATCTCCTCTCTGTCCTGAGATTCACCAGTTATAAGAATATTGATTGGATTTCTACACTCCTATTGACTGCAATAATCCCTGTGACGTGATCCCCCCTCCTGCCTCTGTAAATAACATGAGATAAACAGCATTAGACAGGGGGGAAGGTAGCTTGATGGTAGATATAAGGCTGAGACTTGACTCCCCTTCTTAATAGCTGTCACGATTAATGTAATGGTCACCAAAGGAAGATCGTAACGTCTGTTCTCCTTCTTCCGTGTCTCCAGGACCGCTTGCTTTCTATTGGCCACGTGCGTGGTGGTGTTTTTTCATGATGGGTTGAACTTTATAACCTCCTATGCACATGATAAGACATGGAGGAGGGGTAACAGGGGAGGGGGAAGGGGGTTGGGTAGGCTTGAACAGAGATCTGATACCATGGTAAACAAAGTTCATGGAAGCAGAGATAGGATTAAGGCCAGCACAGAGTACACTGCATTAACTTTGCAAAGGGGCATGATGTGTTTCTTTTTCACTATAGATCCCTTTTAAATTGCGGCTAACAATGAGTGAACCTTTAGACGACTTACAATCATATTATTATTTGCACGCAGATTGGGGTAAATAGGCTAATATGTGTTACTAATTGTAGAATCTTATCTTTGCTAGGAACCGTAATGGAAACAAAAAATAAAAGTAGCACCTAGTTGTGGTGTGTGATTCATAAACATATGCTTTAAAAGGTGAGCCACCTGAGACATGCAATGTTAAAGACATCTACTTCATGTACTATGCACTTTACTAGAATTTTTTTTACAATTCGGTATAGGTGTTCTGGAGGAGAAATGCTTCTGTATACTGGATTATTCTTTTTAAGACTGTGTTTTACAGTTGCTGCAAGGCAATAAGCAACTACTGCAGTTTTTGTAAAGGATTTTTATGCGGGTTTGGGGACTGGATGCAACAGTGTTGCTCAATACTTTATTACATTGCTCTTGCCATAGCACCAGAGAACACTTTTAACTTATTTTGTCTTTCACTAATTCCAGCATTTTTCTGAGCAGTCTGTTTGTTCTAGAGAGGAGGATGGCAGCATCTGGAGGGGCTCCCCACTAGGGTGTTAAGCAATGACAGGCAGGACACATCATGGACGATGGATTAGTACACCATTCATGATTGAGACTGTTGCTGAAGAAGAGGCAGTATTAAGACGTGTCCCGAGATGACGACATTCACTAAACCTTTGGGTAAAAAAAAACCACTGACTGTATATGTAGTGGTTTTGACCCCTGGATGTCTGAGAATACAACAGATATACCATGACCTGGATGAATGAGAACCTTCACAAACGGCCGCGGGCGAATTTGCTGCGACCGACGGACATTTGTCTCGGCCGATCGATCGCTCGTAGCGAACGCTCGGTCGGGACAAAAAGTCCCTCCTGTGTACCCAGCCTTAACGTGTGTTTGGGCAGCGTTATGTGGAGGGGGTTCCCACATACAGGGAGATTCAAAAGAAGTTGTTATAGTTTGGTTGGGGCAAAATTAGCACCATTTTAATTAGATCTTATTTAACATTTGAAAGCTAACATCTGATTGGTGGGTTGGCAAAATTAGCACCATTTTTAACGATAAGAACTGTCTCCCTGACAGTTTCTTAAAACAGGTAAATCAGTCAATTTTTTTTATCCAACTGGTGAAGATATATAAGCCATTCTCGGTCACAAAAAACTTTAAAGGGACAGTTCAGTGGAAATTATCAATATTTGTTAAATTGTTAGTTTGTGTAATGTATACTTAGTTATTCTACATATTCTCTTCCATTTTGAAAAATCAGTTGATTTTATACCCTTTGCTGTTCCCTGCTGTGGACATTAGTGAGCTGACATTTCAGGTTCTAACTGACAGTCTTCTTCTTCCCAGGATGCACCACTTCCTTGGAATGTTCCTAACAGTCATTTCTACTGATTGGCTGTTGGATGGGTCAAAGATGCTCAAATCTTTACTGAGCAACTGAATCAAACCAGGCGCTGGGTCAAAGGCAAGACCATAACGGTCTCTATTAGGGGTCCTGCAAACAGAAAGTCCGTATTTTGGTTGCATTTATTTATACACAGACAAAAAGCTGAATTGGCAGATTAAGGTCATTGGGATGAAAAAATACTGCTCTTTTTTCTGAAAAATATGTATTTGCACTGAACTTCCCCTTTAAATGGTATACAACCCTCCCCCTACCTTTTTTTTCCCCCCCAGAATTCCCCTTTGTTTGATTGCAGCAGCATGGGAAAGTTGTGCAGGTTCCTGGGGGTGTGTCTTCCCCTGTGCTGGGAGTGCTGTCACTCAATGTGCATCATCATGGTAGCAGACACACCCACTTGGCTGCAGTAAGAAATCCTTTCCTCCCTGACTCTCTAAGTTCATTTTTACAGCTGATCATGCAGAGAGAGACGGGAGGAAAAGTTTAAAACCCTCTTCCCATAATTCTGTAACAAGGGGAACTTGTGTTGTTTTTAATAAAGATTTTTTTGTGTCTAACTCTGAGAGGGGTGGATGAAAAATTGATCTAAGATTGATTTCATATGGGATGCTGGTAATATGAGGCAATCTGGTATGGGAGGGGGTGGGAGAGAGAAAAAGAGTACCTGATTACTCCTCCATTAATTAGTGAAGTCGGCAAGCTGCTATGATGGTCATGTGATTATTCCTCCATTAATCAGTGAACTCGGTAGCTTGAAAAGTGTGTGTGTGTATAGAATCGACCAACCAGTCGGATCACCCAGACAGCAGTCCCGACGGATCCTCACACGTTCTGCGCATGCACTAAAGGAACACGCGCGTCCGACATTTACCAAGTGGGCGGACCTGCACCATCCACAGCGTTCAGGGACAAACTCATTGGATTTCTTCTAAACTACTGCTCAAAGACTCTGGATACTGCAGGTACATTTCCACCTTACACATATCTATCCTTACAACCCAGGTGACTTTATCAGTGGAGATACCCTTTAAGCAAGTATAATGTGTGTGTGTTTTACTGTATATATAGGAGTACACTGGCTAACACCAAGCAATACAAAACAGTTATCAGCAAAGAAATGGAAATATAAAAAACTGGTCCGTGAAACAAGTCAGGGTTAATAAGCTGCTGTATTACCTTCAAATTAAAAACTTGATCACAAAAGTAAATCCTGCGAGAAGCTGATACAATAAAATATGGTATATACTGTAAATGCTTTGACTCTAATTCTATTTTTAATATACTAATCGGTTGACAGCTCAAATGTTAATGCCATTTGAAGATGGTATTTGCTTTTGGGAACAAACAAATGGCTAAGATTAGGAAGCTGACGTTATCTGTGCCTATCACTTTATTATGTCTTATCTGTGAAACAGGAAATTGTACCATATTGTATTTTCACATTATATTTTAAAATGCATTTGAAGTCAGTACAGTTTTGCAAACTCCAGGTAGCCAGTAATTGCTTCCAACTCTGCATTGCACCTTTTTTTTGGGGGGGGGGGGGGGGGGGGGCATGGTGTTTTAACTAATGGAGCTAACTAGGTGTCTGTGATACGATACCAGTAAGCAGTTTGGCATCGCTGCTCCTATAAACCTTTGTCTCCCTAATTGTTTCCCATCAAGCAGCAGTATTTCAGGTGATGACTTGGTTCTTTGGTCTTGAAGCCTCATTTAAAATCAATACTTTGGGAATCAGCACATTCCTCTGACATATCCTGGAAATCTAGGTTGATATATAATTTAAAAATGTTAGTTCAGATTACAGTTATAGATGAGTAAAACAACAACTTAAATGTCAATAGAAGGATTGTTCTAGATGTCTTCATTGTTTGTTCCAGTGCACTAATTATAAAACGTAGGTCTTTTCCCATTTTAAAATGGTGTATCCCAAGCTAAACTGGGGTATGGTCATTTAGAACTTTTCGAAAGAAGGACCTTAACAGAACTTGGTGTACTCAAGGAAATCATAGATACCTGCTGCTGGATGACAGATATCATATCATCATTTCCCTTTGGTTCCACACCAAGAGCTGTTAAGGTCCTTCTTACCTCCCTGCAAAGTTCAAAAAAAGTGTAATGTTACATTCTCTACCTAAAGTTATTTATTATCAACCACATGTAGAAAAAGCATCACTCAAAAGTACCTGAAGACAAAATGTGTTGCCCAATTTGCCCTTTGCTGTTCATGGTGTTGGTACTCCATCCTGCAAGATACTCCAGGTTCCACACAATCTATAAGTTTTATGGTGGCCATACACTCTATGATAATAGTCATACAATATTGCACGATTGTTAGATCTTGTTTGGACAATAGTCGGACAATCGTATGAAAATTTTTCCTATTGGACCAGTTGACAGATGATGGCAGTGGAGATTAGGATATCTATAATGATGGTATACTTGGGAAATCTGGTGCATCACATTAAATCTTTCAAATTCTAAAACTATGATTACAAATATTATTGGAAAAACAGGCTTGAAAATTTATGTCCTAACTTTTTTTCCTCGTCTTCCAAACATTGTCTGATGGCCTTCTGGGGGGTAGGCCCACATTTGAGTAATGTTTTTTTTGTTATTGTGGGTTTATACACATGCCTCCCTTTCCTCTATGCTAGCCACACCCCTCTCCTCCCGCCATTGGCCCATCTACACCCTGCTTATCCCCGTGCTATCTACCCCAGTGAGGTTGACAGTACCCTCCACCCCCCCCCAACCCCCCCCAACCTAGTTTAAAATGTCCAACCCTCTAGCCATATTCTTCCCCAAAATGGCTGCACCACTTTTTAAATAGTTTATGCATGGTTGCCGTGGTAATGTAAAGGTAGGTTGGGTGTGGCAGTATTTTAGTAGGTGTGTGTGGGTTTTTTTAATGGTTTATTTATGGTTGCCGTTGAAACACAAGGGTAAGTTGGGTGTGTAGAAGTTGTGTGTATTCATATCTGTGTGGGATTTGGGGAATGGTTTTGTGTTTGTGACCATACAATAGAGATGTCTTTCCTGTGGCCCTGCAGATGTTTGAAAATTATAACCCACAGCAGATGCTGGGGAATGCTGGGAGTTGAAGTTTTTAAACTAGAGGATCACTGGATGGACCTCCCTGCTATAAACTATATAAATAAATCGGCTTAAATATTCTTTCTTTTTGCTATATTTTTACTATAATTCTAAGACTATTATGCTATTGATTAACCTTAAGGAGAACTATTGTGTGCATAAAGATTTTTAATTTAAACCGTTAAAATGAAAAGTACTTGAGACAGGAATATAGGATTGTTAATTCCTACCTCCCAATATTGTTTCTGTGAGGAGCACAAGCCCAAAGAAAACTGATTCTGCCAGTCTTCCTCCTGGCTTCAGCACCATCTTTAATACAGAACCAGTCCAGGACTAATCTATTTCACTATGGTACAACTACCCACCAACAACAAATTATAAATATGGTGTACTTTTCCATTTAAAAGAAGTCTACCATCTGCTATAGATGAAGAGAAGGTTCAAGTTCTGGAACAGATTTTGTCTAGGGTTGAAACTTTGACCGAAAATATTTTACAAGGTAAAGTTCCAGGAGAGCATACAACATTGATAACAGCTGCTAATTTTAAAGAAAGATCAAAAATGGGATCTTAAAAGTTCGGCTGTTAGTATCCAAGCCTGCAGGTACCTGTCTCAGATGTTCCTATAAATGTGGTTGTTGGTGCTGCTTATTAGGAATTTGAAGAAAGTGGTTAAAGAGTGGAAAGGAAATTGATACCCATGTGACTGGATACTACACGATGGCTAGTAATGACAAAGGAGTTTTAAGATACTCAGACTTTCAATGCATTTGGCACCAAGGGGCATATTTATAAAGAAACGATGTTAGCGAAAAAAAATTACCGCCGCACATCGGGGCCGCGAAAATAGCGCTATCGCCGTATTTATAAGGCGAGCGCTATTCCCGCAACTATCGCGCGCGATACCTATCGCGGCCGCGATGTGCTGCGGTAATTTTAAGCCCCTTCGCGGCGATACTGTATAGTACCGCCGCGAAGGGACTAAAATCCCTTCCCGACGCCGCTACTAAGGGGGCGGGGCATACCCCACCCCCCCACACCCCCCGCGCGGCGACCACCTGCCGCCGCTTCCAGCAGCCCCTCCCAACCCGTTCCCCGCTCGCGGCAATCTCGGAACGGGAGGCTAGGAGGGGCTGCCGGGAAGGGGCCGCAGCAGGTGGTCGAGACCACCCGCCGCGCACCCCCTCCCCGGCAACCCCTCCAAGCCCCCCGCCCCGGCCACTCTCGGGGAGGGGACGGGAGGAGCCGCTGGGGGGTGGAGGCTCCCTCCAGCGGGCCCTGAGAAGGGCCTTTTGGGGCTTAGGGGGTCCCGCAGCTCGAACCGGGACCCCCCCTCCCCGGCCCTTTATAAGGGCCCTTGCGGCACTGACAAGTGCCTTTGGCGGGGGTCCCGCACCTGAAACCGGGACCCCCAGTGCGGCTCTTAAAAGAGCCCTTGGGCGACTTCTTCTTTCTTCCAGTCCCGGCGACACCAGCTCCGCCGAGGCCGCCGACCCCCGAGAGGTACCCCTGCGGCCGCCAGGGGTACCCCCGCGGGCGCCGGCGACCTCAACGAGGCCGTTGTTGCCGGCGTCTTGATCCGACGCGACCTTCGCTGGCGCACACCAACCCCACTCAGGTCGCCGATGCCAGGCAACTCACTGCGCGCCGCCAGTGAGCCTGCTGCACCGCCGCCTCAGCGAGCCGATGTTGCCAGCCGCTCTTCTTCTTCTTCAGCCATCTACTGCGATGGCATCTGAGTTCCGTGGCGAAAGCTCCTCTTTATATAGGTTTGCAGAAATCCATAATCCGTTTCTGATTGGTCAATTTTTTAATACTTGCTTTACATTAACCAATCAGATTTCTGGAAAGTTCTGAAATCTGATTGGTTAATGTAAAGCAAGTATTAAATTGACCAATCAGAAACGGATTATGGATTTCTGCAAACCTATATAAGAGGAGCTTTCCGCCGAGGAACTCAGATGCCATCGCAGTAGATGGCTGAAGAAAAGAAAGAACGGCTGGCAACATCGGCTCCGCTGAGGCTGGCGGTGCCAGCGCGCTCACTGTCGGCCGCCGTGAGTCTGCCTGGCATCGGCGACCTGAGTGGGGTTGGTGTCGCCAGCCCGAAGACGTCGCCCAAGGGCTCTTTAAGAGCCGCACTGGGGGTCCCGGTTCGAGCTGCGGACCCCCCCCAAAGGCACTTATCATTGCCGCAAGGGCACTTGTCAGTGCCGCAGGCCCTTACAAGGGCCGGGAGGGGGTCCTGTTTCGAGCTGCGGGACCCCTAACCCCAAGGGCTCTTGTTAGAGCCGCAAGGCACTTGTAAGTGCCGCAAAGGCCCTGATAGGCCGGGGAGGGGGGTCCCGGTTCGAGCTGCGGGACCCCTTAAGCCCCAAAAGGCTCTTGTCAGAGCCGCAAGGGCACTTGTAATGCCGCAAAGGCCCTTACAAGGGCCGGGGAGGGGGGTCCCGGTTCGAGCTGCGGACCCCCTAAGCCCCAAAGGCCCTTCTCAGGGCCCCGTTGGAGGGAGCCTCCACCCCCCCAGTGGCTCCCTCCCGTCCCCTCCCCGGGAGCAGCCGTCGGGGGGCTTGGAGGGGTTGCCGGGGAGGGGGTGAGCGACCACCTGCTCCGGCCCCTTCCCGGGTTGCTGGGAAGCGGCGGCGGGGGGGTGGTTAGTATCGCGCCACGGGAGGTTAGTATCGGCTGACTTCGCCACCTTCAAGGTGGCGAAGTAAAACAGCCGATACTAGCCGAGCGAACCAGTACCCCGCCGCTTTTAAATAGAAGGGGCGTAACAGGTAAGTATCGCCGCGAAAGTTAAGCTTCGTTAACTTTTGCGCGGCCGTTTTCGGACTTTTAAAATCGCGGTAAACGCGATTTATTCGTTAATGTCCGCGAAAACGGCCGCGAAAAGTTAACGAACCTTTATAAATATGCCCCCAAGTGCCCAACCTGCAGTTAATATCTCACTACAAGTGATTACCAGGCATTTGGTTAATTCAATTGCAAATCCAAATGTTCACTTTTCTATTAGAGACGGGCTAGAACTCGAACCCCAGTTTGTCCCCAACTTTAATAGTTCAGATGAACTTGGGCTCTTTAGAACTTCTCGAAAATTCATAGTTCGGGTTTTCCGAACTCGTGGACATATTTTAGAATTTTCCATAAGTATCGAATGCGGTGTTTCAGGGATATCTCTTGAATGTACCATTTTGGCGATATCCCTCAAATGTATTGTTTCGGGAGTAGCCCTCTAATGTAGCGTTTCAGCGATAACACTCAAATTTGGCATTTTGTCAACCCTTGAATATAGTGGTTCGGCGGTAACCCTCAAATGTAGCGGTTGGTTCGGTAACCCTCAAATGTTCAGTAAACCTCAAATGTATCATTCGGTAACTCTTGATTTATAGTTCTGTAACCTACAAATGTAACAGTTCGGCGATAACCCTCGAATGTATTGTTCAGTAACTCTCAAATTTATCATTCGGTAACCTTCGAATGTAGAGGTTCTTTCAGTAACCCTCAAATGTATAGTTCGGTAACCCTCGATTTGACAATAACCCTCAAATGAAGCATGTGGAAACCAGACAATTGCCCCGATCATGGAAGAAGGTAGTGTTTAAACAAGTTTTGATGCCACAGCCATTTACAGTAAGTTACCATTGCTATTTTATTTGTAATTAACTAGAACTATTTTCTCCCATTGACTTTAATGGGTTCGTTTTCGAACAATAAAACTTTAGAACTTTTACTGAAGTTCTAAAGTTTCGGAAATTAAATGAACTTTAGGAAGTTCGTCCATCTCTATTTTCTATATTTAATGCGGGCTGTTTATATTTTAAAGGAAACGGAGATGACTGGAATGATGGTAATTGCAAGGCCGGCCCTGTTTCTAATAACGCAGTAGTACATTGCGTATGTAAAAACATGGTTAACGTGCAGAGGCAAGAGAAATCCTGTTTCTAAATCACAGGCACTTGTTCTTTTCCTCCAGATTATTTCTTTCACCAATTTCAATTGATTTAGTTACTGTTGAGTCTTTACAGAAAAATGTGGTTTCCCTTTTTGCAGTAATTGTGATGGTGATTCTGTAAATAATGTTAAACGTACTGGCACATAAAAGGGATAATCGAGAAGAATGCAACAGGCACAATATAGTAATATTGCAAGACAATGACCCTTACAATTGGCAAAGCCTCTTGGTGACCATTTTCACTGGTAGCCACTGGGGATCTGGTACAACAGGAAGTGTTTATTTGAAGATAAATTTGAAGACAATTTGTTTTGCCTTAGGAAATACATTGAGATCAGGACCAAAGCTACCAAGGATTCTCCAAAGTGGTATCTGAACCCATTTCAAATTGAAAACTTACAGACCAAATATGGGATTTGATTGAAGTAGAAGAAAAAAGGTTTCTTCAAGTTCAGAAAGTGTTTTTCACTGTACTAACAGTAAAACTATGTAACTGATGGCAAGTTCATTGGATAGTTTAAAAAAAAAAAAAACAAGGAATGTCACGTTATTGGTATTAATACATAAAGTAGAGTTGATCCCGGGGATATTACCGATTGCCACTTGGAGTCAGGGAGGACTTTTTTCCCTTCATAATTCTTTTTTTTTTTTTTTTTTTTATTACTTGCTCTGCATCAACAGGGCATGGCCACACTGCGCTGCAAACGCAATCACGTGCAATTGCGTGTGCGATTCTGTTGCGTTTGCATATTGCAAACGGAAACGCAATCTCAATGTTAGAAAGAAATCGCATGCGCAAAGCGCTATAGTGTGGCCTAGCCCTTAGGCAGGAAATGTGGGTATTGCCAAGTAGGTTGAACTGGATGGACTTTAAATTTTATTCAACCTCAAATACAATAATTTACTATACTACACATTGCAAGATATTGATGCAATAGCAACTAGAATCTGGTTACTAAGGGCAAACAGCTCCCATAATGCACTGCACCTCCATTGATGAAATGATTCAGAATTTAAAAAAAATAATTTAAAACTGCAAATAGACTTATAATATCTATTGTCTCATTTGGTATGTTTGACTGCCATACAGAGACTACAAATCCCATTATGAACAGCTAGACCTCCAATTTTCCAGAAAATCTCAACAGAATCGAGAAAATACAGATGTTCCAGTTGCGCTGTGTGGAACGATTGGCTGCATGCTGTGATAACGACACTGTACATCTCCTTTGCAAGAACACATATGATGCATGGCATATTGACGCTGAGCATGTGTGCTCTTCTTTGGTCGTCCCTGGTGAGGCGCCTGTTCTGAGAAGAGCCTATCCTGTTAAACTGATGTATGGTTTGTGCCACCGTGCTGCAGCCCCTTTTTCAGGGCGTTGGCAGTCTTCTGAATGCCTAGGCCATCTTTATATAAAGCAGGGACTCCTTTTTTTTCCACTGGATCCTTAGGATTTTCTTTTTCCATGAGGTGTCATGTTCAATACAGTGACCAGTATGAGAGTGTGTGAGAGCGTGACACCAAATTTAACACACCTGAGACTTTGGAACACCAATGAGTCCCACTACACATGGGGGGAAAAATGGATAATTGGGCAGAATTTGGGGCATTTTTCAAATAGCGGCTTCCTCAATTTTGTTGCCAGCGTATGCAAAAAGTAGGGCTGTGTACATTGGCGATTGCACGGGGATATGATCACTTTGTACAAATATTTGAATGGGCCATATAAGAACCTCTCCTGTGCACAGTTTACTAGCAGCCCCCAGCAGAGGACTTGTGTACATCCTTTAGGGTTAGAAGAAGACGTTTCATCATCTGGGTAGGAAAGTTTTCTTTACAATAAAAGTTCATTACAAAGCTTGAAGAGGGGGTTCAGATACATTTCTTTAAAATTCGAAACGATAAAAAAAGTCCTGGCATCAATACACATCGTTCGTGTTGATCCAGGGATCCTTTGTGATTGGATCAATTTGAAGACCATAAGGAAACCGTTTTTTCAAATGGATTTTTTGTTATTTTTTTGGGGAGGTGGGGCCTTCCCCTGGATCAACAGCTAGGTAGAGTTAATGAGTAGGCTATACATGTTGAATGAGATGGACCAATGTGTTTATTCAACCTCCACTGCTATGTATTTCATGTGCTGAAGTTGGTTTAGAGTTAACTTTGTAAAAGGTGTGCTTGTGAAGGTTCTCATTCATCCAGGTCATGGTATATCTGTTGTATTCAATTAGATCAACTGGACATGAAATGTAGTTCTTGAAGACGTTTCGCTAGTCATCCGACTGGCTTTCTCAATTCAGAATGACTTGTACAAGAATCTGTGGCAATAATGTACCCTGGAAAATTAGATAGTGGCTAAGAGGTGTTATAGGAACGCCCAGAGTAAGGTGTTAAAACAGCATTGTACATGGCAGACAGTTGGTGTCGAACCCCCCCCACCTCTATTTAGGCTTGGTTTCTTTATTTTCACATAAATGGCCTCCTTAACACCTCTCTATGTACCCTGGAAAATCCCAATTAGCATATCACAGCCAGGTGTTAAGGGTGTGATTAGATAGTGGCTAAGAGGTGTTATAGGAACGCCCAGAGTAAGGTGTTAAAACAGCATTGTACATGGAAGACACTTGGTGTCGAACCCCCCCACCTCTATTTAGGCTTGGTTTCTTTATTTTCACATAAATGGCCAAGAAGGAAAGAAAAGAACACGAATACCAACAGTGAAGGGAAAAAGCAAGACAGGAGAAAGAACATGGTCATCCCATATGTAGCAGGGGTCTCCGAGAAATTAAGAAGAATTTTCAAAAAACATCTTATCCCTGTCTGCTTTAAACCGAACAACACACTGAGGCAGCAATTGGTACATCCGAAAGACCCAATACCTAAACACAAGAAAAGCGACATCATATATGCAGTGCAGTGCAGTGAAGAATGCTCTGATTTGTATGTGGGGGAGACCAAACAGCAACTGCATCAACGTATGGCCCAGCACAGAAGAGCCAATTCCTCGGGTCAGGACTCAGCCGTGTATCTGCATCTTAAGGATAAAGGACATACCTTTGAAGATTGTAATGTTAACATACTGGCGAAGGAACGTGACTGGTTCAAGAGAGTTGTTAAGGAGGCCATTTATGTGAAAATAAAGAAACCAAGCCTAAATAGAGGTGGGGGGGTTCGACACCAACTGTCTGCCATGTACAATGCTGTTTTAACACCTTACTCTGGGCGTTCCTATAACACCTCTTAGCCACTATCTAATCACACCCTTAACACCTGGCTGTGATATGCTAATTGGGATTTTCCAGGGTACATAATTGCCACAGATTCTTGTACAAGTCATTCTGAATTGAGAAAGCCAGTCGGATGACTAGCGAAACGTCTTCAAGAACTACATTTCATGTCCAGTTGATCTAATTGAATACAACAGATATATTTGTAAAAGGTGAGTTTTTCCCCATGGACCATGAGGGGTAGGATTCCTATTGTGTAGTTGACAAGAACCTGCAGTATTTGGCCTTTTCTGATGAACGTAGCCTGTGTACTCTTTTCCTGCATACTTTCACTGTAGTCACTACAAGCAGTTTAAAAAATGATGCTTGTTTTGCCCCAACCAATAAGATGTTATTTACCATTTAAAAGCTAACATCAGATTGGTTGGGGAAAAATTAGCACAATTTTTAATGATAACTTTTTATTGCATCTCCTTAAAGGAGTACACAAAACTGTTATTTCCTCTGCAGCCTTCAATCAATAAACTGATATATTTGTTTGAGAAACAATATTAAGGCTAATAATAAAATGCCATGTCTGATTGGCTGGTGTGAGATTCTAGTCCATTTGTGTTATTACCCAATATAGATGCCTGGAGAACCAGACTTAAAAAACCAGAACCAGTTTAAAAAATCTTTAGCATACAAAAAGAAAGCAAAAGATGGGCACAATGGTCAGATGGGTATTAATCAAAATAAAAAGTTAAACTTTGATTAGTTCATTATTAAAATAACTGCACCAAAATAGCAACCCCCAAAAAACCATTTAAAACAATCCTTCATTTCAACTCGACCTGACTAGTCAATATACCGGTATATTGTGGATATAAATTTTCTAAATTACAGCAAAATACAGACTAATAGAGAATGTCAGCAATAAGGCATTAATCACCAGTATACAATACCCATAGTGAGGCCACCTAAAACTGTGCTAGGAGTTATGGCCTTAAACCATGCATAATTAAAGGGCATATCCACCCCCTAAACTAAAATTGAACCCACTACTGGCTCCACTGTGTAGTTTAAAAAAATCCTTACCTTACATCACTGCTGTTTATGGTTCTCCTGCAGTGCTTGTTCAAAGTCCAGGAAACTGAAGAGTAGGAGCTGTCAGTGTGTCATCCAGTCCCTGCTGTTTCTTTAACCTCAGTAAGGTAGTGACATGTGCAAGGGAGCCCTTTCCTCCCTCCCACCATCAGGATCCATCCTCTGCAGCCGTTGCACCTAGCGTGAAACCCTTTGGCCATAAGGTAGGTGCGATCTCATAATCTGTCCTATATTAACCCCGTCCAAGTACCAATAATGATTAACCAGTACTTTGATCAAACTCAAAAACACTTCAAGACAATACATGGGCGGCACGGTGGCTCAGTGGTTAGCACTGATGCCTTGCAGCGCTGAGGTCCTGAGTTCGAATCCACCCTTGGACATATCTGCAAGGAGTTTGTCTGTTCAACCCGTGTTTGCGATGGTTACCTCCGGGCACTCCGGTTTCCCCCACAATCATAAAGACATACTGATAGGTTATATGTGTCAAATAAATGTGCTTAGATTGTAAGCTCTTTGGGGCAGGACCTGATGTGAATGTATACATGTATTTGTAAAATGTTGGCGCTATATAAATCTGCAATAATAATAATGGGCACATTGGTAATATTTTACATCTCATGGACATTGTGTCCAATCCATCTATGAAGTCATCAAAGTTGTAGCTTCATTAAATGCAAAAAAGTGCACACAGTGTCCATACAGAATCTGAGTACCCAGTGATAAAACTGTACATGTACTTATTCTTCAAGGGTTCATTTTCGACAAGGTAAAGTGACAGAAATGTCACCGGTCGACAGGTCCAGGCCATGTTGTTTATAAATTATATGAATGGAGCACCTGAGCATTTACCACTCAGCCATTATTTGGTCATTTATATCCTGTGCCTAACCTATTGTGAGAAATATTGTTTAAAAATCTTTCTAATTTTTTCCAATAAATAGATGGTAAATGTTTCCTAGTGTGTAGTTTTTAACATACATTTCTTCAATTTTATGTTGTCAATGGCAATTTGTTGTGTAATTGTAAAAGACTGGTATGTGACTTCAGAGCAAACATACATTTGTTGGACAGCTCAGGCTGGATCAAACTCCAAGTTCCAATGAAGAAATAAAATGTAATTGTTTTCCAGCAGTTTGATTTATTTTACAGTAGGCCAAACTTTGAATAGATACACTTTTGTGAACATGAACATATGAATTTAAACCGAAGACAATCTGTTATAGATATAAACACTAGAGATGGACTCGTACTCGAACCTGAGAGTTCAAACGGACTTGGACTTCTCGAACTATCAAGGACCCGGATTTTCAATATTTTCCAGACTTCCGATAATTATTGAATGTTCGAACGTTCGAGGCGTGCGAATATGTGAGTAAAATGTCTATTATACCAATACACCAGTAAATATTGAATCATCAATTCCCCGAGTAAAATGCCTTTATACCAATACGCAAGTAAATAACGAATTCTCGAATCGGCAAGTCGTTCATGGGATAATTATCGAATGTTCGAACACGAAAGCTCGAAAGTAGCGCACGTGAGAGTAAAATCGAGTTTTTGAAAGTCCTGGATATTCGAACATGTTCCCCAGACCATTTCCCAGGTCCCACAGCCATTTACATTAAGTTACCATTGATATTTAAATTGTATTTCATTTAAACTTTTCAAACTATTTGACTCCCATTGACTTTAATGGGTCTGTTTTCGAACTTTCAAGTAGTTCGGTTATCTCTAATAAACACATATCAAGCTTAGGTCTGGAAATGTCTAAGGATCAACAATACCTAATGAGATGTACTCAAATGGTACCTAACCTGCCTGGTCCCCAGATTTGCTCTAGCGTTTTCTACCCCATAATGATATTTCTTTAACTCACCTTTGCACATGTTCATGAGAGTCAAATACCAGTCTGTCTCGCAGGATGTACTGAATATCTGGATCACAGATTTTCAAGGTGGCAATACAATGAATGGCTTCAATGCGCACACCTGGCTCTTCATGACGTATAGCCCACATCAGAATATCTTTTACAAGAGAGGTCACATGCCCTATCTCTCTTAATGCTGGTAAAAAAAAGTGTAAATTATGATCTGTTTTTAAAAACTTTGTAAGGGAACAAGATGTAAAAGTGCATGTCAGGATAATAATACTTCTACATAAACATAATACTATTTGCATTACAGTTAAAAATACTACACATATACTATTTACATTACAGTTAATACTTCTACACATATACTATTAACATTACAGTTAATGATATTACTACGCAAATACTACAGTTAAATTACAGCGATGCCTTAGCCAATCACAGGAGCGGACGCCGGCTGAGCCCCTCCTGCTTGACTTCCGTGCACAGAAAAGGCACGGAAGTTAAGCAGAAAGCATCATCGGGGGAACGAAGGCTGGTGAGTACATTTGGCAGGACCTGTCACTGCTATAAACCTCGTGAGGTCAAGGTTTAGTAGTAAAAATTAGTTTGGGGGTGGACACACCTTTTAATGATATTACTACACAAATACAATTTACATTGCAGTTAATTATACTACACTAATACTATTTACATTACAGCTAATACTACTACACAAATACTATTTACATTAGTTAATAATATTACTACACAAATACTATTTACATTACAGTTCTTACTACAACACAAATACTATTTACATTACAGTTAATGATACTGCTACACAAATACTATTTACATTACAGGTAATGATACAACTACACAAATACTATTTACATTACAGGTAATGATACTACTACACAAATACTATTTATATTACAGTTAATGATACTACTACACAAATACTATTTACATTACAGTTAATGATACTACTACACAAATACTATTTACATTACAGTTAATGATACTACTACACAAATACTATTTACATTACAGTTAATACTACTACACAAATACTATTTACATTACAGGCAATGATACGACTACACAAATACTATTTACATTACAGTTAATACTACTACACAAATACTATTTACATTACAGTTAATACTACTACACAAATACTATTTACATTACAGGTAATACTACTACACAAATACTATTTACATTACAGGTAATACTACTACACAAATACTATTTACATTACAGGTAATTATACTACACAAATACTATTTACATTACAGGTGATTATACTACACAAATACTTTTTACATTACAGGTAATGATACTACTACTCAAATACTATTTACAGTTAATGATACTACTACACAAATACTGTTGATATAACAGTTAATTATACTATACAAATACTATTTACATTACAGGTAATTATACTACTACAAACACTTACAAAGGAGGTAGCCAGTATGCAATTATGCAATTAGAATTGTTTGTGCACTAGAATTCTGTTTTTTGTATGTATTATATTTTTGGTCTCTAGGGCACTGTGAGTGGATGTACCACCCAAGTTTCACTGATTGGTGGGTTTCAATTGAGGTTTGACCAAGCGCTCTGTTGTAATTGTACTCGCGCGCGCGGCAGAGTGTGTAGTCTTCTTCTTGTGAGCAGAGGACTTGGGAACTTGTCGAGGACCCAGTGGTCGTCCCGACATAAGATAACAGACCACAAAGGAGAAGCTGGCATCCTCATGTAGGCCAATAAGGTGTCGGGTGCGCGGCGTTGTGGATGCATCAGCCGTGTAAGCCCACCTGAGAAAAAGGCAACCTGCGCCGGGGGTAGCTTGTGGCTTAAAGATGTGCGGTCGGGGCACTAACGGAGGAACGTTAGGGGGGCGTCGGATGTAGGCCCAGGGGGGTGCGAGTAACGGGTGGAGTGATGGGCACACTTATGGCGGGGGAGGAGGCCAGAATGCAAGGAAAATTGTTGAGGACGGCGCAACAAGGCTGGTTGTGCGGGATGTATGAGAGGTTTGCGCTCTAGGGCGCTGTCTTGGGAAGAGGAGGTACAACAGCCCCAGTTGTCGTAGAGAGGTGGGTGTCTGAACGACCACAAACAGACGATTGTGTACTTGACAGGGAACTGCATACAGCAGCAAAGCCGAAGGTGACAGATACATCACACAAAAACGGGAGGTCCCATCAAAACGTGGTCGGCGAAGGGGGGCGCGAGGGCGCCAACACGTAGGACGACAGGATACAGAAATCCACACAAGACAAAAGGGGGTATTACGCATGTACTTGGCCATACAGGTCCGGCTCGTACAGACCCGCCCCAACCTCAGGGCCATGTATCGCCCATGGGGGGTTGGCAAGGCCGGGAATGTGCTCCAGATGGCAAATCCGGGGTGGGCAGAAGGGACACGAGAGAGTTCAATATAACCGACAGAAAAGCTAACGATGGAAACGAAGAAGGCACGCGCGAAACAAGGGCGGGGCTGGGCTGGAGAGACAAGAAACGGGACCGGGGGGGGCGGGGCGGCGGAAACTCAAAGGGCGGTGGGCGGGTTAAGATAAGGGGAGTGCGAAGAGCGGAGGACGGGGGGAGCGGGATGGACCACCGGCCCAGCAGGGCCTAGTGGGGGCCTGATGACCAGGGGGGGGTAGCTAGTGGAACCCATTCCGAAGTGGGGGGGGGCGGGGTATCAGGGGGGGAGCGAGTGGTGCAATGGAGGGCCAGGCCCTAGAGGGGGGCCTGGAGCAGGGGTGGAGCGAGGGGGTAAGAGGGGACCAGAGGGCCTAGAGGGGGGCCGTAGCAGGGTGAGCCCGAAGGCTAAAGTGGTGAAAGAGAAAAAAAATACACTGTCCTAAGGGGGGCCCGTATGTCAGGGGTGTTGGTTTCGCTAGGGTAAAGTGCGATTGCGTGTCCGAAGGGGGGCCTTAGCAGTTTGGAGGCGAGTACAGGGGGAGGGCAGTGTTCCGAAGAGGCCGAGCAGGGGGGGAGCGGGGAAGGGGGGGGGCGGGTCTGAAGGGGGGGGCCGGAGCAGGAGGGGAGCGGAGGGAAGGAGACAGCGTGGCCGAGAGGGGCCGGAGCAGTGTGGGAAGCCGAGTGGAAAGTATACCCGTGTCCGAAGGGGGCCTGTCAGTGGTTAGCTAGGTAAGGTAAACAGTCGTGTCCGAGAGGGGCCTAGCAGTGTTTGAGCGAGGGGGAAAGAGACCCGGGTCGAGATGGGGCCTTATCAGTGTTTTAGCTAGTGTAAGTATACAGCGTGTCCTAGATGGGGCCTTATCAGTGTTTTAGCTAGTGTAAGTATACCACGTGTCCTAGATGGGGCCTTATCAGTGTTTTAGCTAGTGTAAGTGTATTGCATGTCCTAGATGAGGCTTTATCAGTGTTTTAGCTAGTGTAAGTGTACCGCATGTCCTAGATGGGGCCGCAGTTCTGATACCATGCTATCTTTCCTTTGGATGGTTTCAGTTCGATTACCATGCTATTCTTTCCTTTGGATGGTTGCAGTTCTGATACCAGCTATTCTTTCCTTGTGGATGGTTTTCAGTTCTGATACCATGCTATTCTTTCCTTTGAATGGTTTCAGTTCTGATACCATGCTATTCTTTCCTTGGATGTTTCAGTTCTGATACCATGCTATTCTTCCTGTTGAGGAGTTTCAGTTCTGATACCATGCTATTTTTCTTTAGATGGTTTCAGTTCTGATACCATTGCTATTCTTTCCTTTGGAGGTTTCAGTTCTGATACCATGCTATTCTTCCTTTGGATGGTTTCAGTTCTGATACCATGCTATTCTTTCCTTTGGATAGTTTAGGTCTGATACCATGCTATTCTTTCCTTGGATGGTGCAGTTGATACCATGCTATCTTTCTTTGGATGGTTGCAGTTCTGATACCATGCTATTCTTTCCTTTGGATGTTTCAGTTTGATACCATGCTATTCTTTCCTTTGGATGGTTGCAGTTCTGATACCATGCTATTCTTTCCTTTGGATGGTTTCAGTTCTGATACCATGCTATTCTTTCCTTTAGTGGTTTCAGTTCTGATACCATGCTATTCTTTTTTGGATGGTTTCAGTTCTGATACCATGCTATTCTTTCCTTTAGATGGTTGCAGGTCTGATACATGCTATTCTTTCCTTTGGATGGTTGCAGTTTGATACCATGCTATTCTTTCCTTGGATGGTTGCAGTTCTGATACCATGCTATTCTTTCCTTTGGATGGTTTCAGTTCTGATCCATGCTATTCTTTCCTTTAGATGGTTGCAGTTCTGATACCATGCTATTCTTCCTTTGGATGGTTTCAGTTCTGATACCATGCTATTTTCTTCCTTTAGATGGTTGCAGTTTGATACCATGCTATTCTTTCCTTTGGATGGTTTCAGTCTGATACCTGCTATTCTTTCCTTTGGATGGTTGCAGTTTGATACCATGCTATTCTTTCCTTTGGATGGTTTCAGTTCTGATACCATGCTATTCTTTCCTTTAGATGGTTCAGTTCTGATACCATGCTATTCTTTCCTTGGATGGTTTCAGTTCTGATACCATGCTTTCTTTCCTTTAGATGGTGCAGGTCTGATACCATGCTATTCTTTCCTTTGGATGGTTGCAGTTCTGATTACCATGCTATTCTTTCCTTTGGATGGTTGCAGTTCTGATACCATGCTATTCTTTCTTTGGATGGTTTCAGTTCTGATACCATGCTATTTTTCCTTTGGATGGTTGCAGTTTGATACCATGATATTCTTCCTTAGATGGTTTCAGTTCTGATACCATGCTATTCATTCCTTGGATAGTTTCAGGTCTGATACCATGCTATTCTTTCTTTGGATAGTTTCAGTTCTGATACATGCTATTCTTTCTTTGGATAGTTTCAGTTCTGATACCATGCATTCTTTCCTTTGGATGGTTGCAGTTCTGATACCATGCTATTCTTCTTTGGATGGTTTCAGTTCTGATACCATGTATTCTTTCATTGGATGGTGCAGTTCTGATACATGCTATTCTTTCATTTGGATGTTGCAGTTTTGATACCATGCTATTCTTTCATTTGGATGTGTTGCAGTTCTGATACCATGCATTCTTTTCTTTGGATAGTTTCAGTTCTGATACCATGCTATTCTTTCTTTGGATAGTTTCAGTTCTGATACCATGCTATTCTTCCTTTGGATGGTTTCAGTTCTGATACCATGCTATTCTTTCCTTTGGAGGTTTCAGTTCTGATACCATGTATTCTTCCTTGGATGGTTTCAGTCTGATACCATGCTATTCTTTCCTTTGGATGGGTTGCAGTTCTGTACCATGCTATTCTTTCCTTTGGATGGTTTAGTTTCTGATACCATGCTATTTCTTTCATTTGGATGGTTGCAGTTCTGATACCATGCTATTCTTTCATTTGGATGGTTTGCAGTTCTGATACCATGCTATTCTTCCTTTGGATGGTTGCAGTTCTGATACCATGCTATTCTTTCCTTTGGATGGTTGCAGTTCTGATACCATGCTATTCTTCCTTGGATGGTTGCAGTTCTGATTACCATGCTATTCTTTCCTTTGGATGGTTTCAGTTCTGATACCATGCTATTCTTTCTTGAATGGTTTCAGTTCTGATACCATGCTATTCTTTCCTTTGGATTTTCAGTTCTGATACACATGATATCTTTCCTTTGAATGGTTTAGGTCTGATACCATGCTATTCTTCCTTTAGATGGTTCAGTTCTGATACCATGCTATTCTTCCTTAGATGGTTGCAGTTCTGATACACATGCTATTCTTTCCTTTGGATGGTTTCAGTTTTATACCATGCTATTCTTTCCTTTAGATGGTTTCAGGTCTGATACCATGCTATTCTTTCCTTTAGATGGTTTCAGTTCTGATACCATGCTATTCTTTCCTTTGATGGTTGCAGTTCTGATACCATGCTATTCTTTCCTTTGGATGGTTTCAGTTTGATACCATGCTATTTTCCTTTGATGGTTTCAGTTCTGATACATGCTATCTTTCCTTGAATGGTTTCAGTTCTGATACCATGCTATTCTTTCCTTTAGATGGTTTCAGTTCTGATACCATGCTATTCTTTCTTTAGATGGTTTCAGGTCTGATACCATGCTATTCTTTCCTTTAGATGGTTTCAGGTCTGATACCATGCTATTTTCCTTTGGGTGGTTGCAGTTCTGATACCATGCTATTCTTTCTTAGATGGTTTCAGGTCTGATACCATGCTATCTTTCCTTAGATGGTTTCAGTTTGATACCATGCATTCTTCCTTTGGATGGTTGCAGTTCTGATACCATGCTATTCTTTCCTTTGGATGGTCAGTTCTGATACCATGCTATTCTTCCTTTGGATGGTTGCAGTTTGTTGATACCATGCTATTTTTCCTTGGATGGTTGCAGCTCTGATACCCATGCTATTTTCCTTTGGATGGTTGCAGTTCTGATACCATGCTATTCTTTCCTTTGGATAGTTTCAGGTCTGATACCATGCATTCTTTCATTTGGATAGTTTCAGTTCTGATACCATGCTATTCTTACCTTTGGATGGTTGCAGTTCTGATACCATGCTATTCTTTCTTTGGATAGTTTCAGTTCTGATACATGCTATTCTTTCCTTTGGATAGTTTCAGTTCTGATACCATGCTATTGTTTCCTTTGGATGGGTTCAGTCTGATACCATGCTTTCTTCATTTGGATGGTTTCAGTTTCTGATACCATGCTATTCTTTCCTTTGGATGGTTGCAGTTCTGATACCATGCTATTCTTCATTTGGATGGTTTCAGTTCTGATACCATGCTATTCTTACCTTTGGATAGTTTCAGTTTGATACCATGCTATCTTTCATTTGGATGGTTTCAGTGTCGATACCATGCTATTCTTCCTTTGGATAGTTTCAGTTCTGATACCATGCTATTGTTTCCTTTGGATGGTTTCAGTTCTGATACCATGCTATTCTTTCCTTGGATGGTTTCAGTTCTGATACCATGCTATTCTTTCTTTGGATGGTTTCAGTTCTGATACCATGCTTCTTTCATTTGGATAGTTTCAGTTCTGATACCATGCTATTGTTTCCTTGGATGGGTTCAGTTCTGATACCATGCTATTCTTTCATTTGGATGGTTGCAGTTCTGATACCATGCTATTCTTTTATACAAAAAACAGAATTCTAGTGACAAACAAACAGTCTACTAAACCCTGGATAAATAAAAACAATTAGTTCAATAAGTTGGCCAAATTATTTAGTCAAGGTTGCTTTCTTTAACTGGGTCCTAACCTACCGGTACTTGCCTTTTTGGCTACATGAGCTGACAGTTCTCCTGTCAGCTCATGTAGCCAAATAGGCAAGTACCAGTAAGTTAGAACCAGTTAAATAAAGCAACCTTGACGTGGTGACTGGGCTTAAAATAATTTGGCCAACTTATTGAACTAATTGCTTTTATTTATCCAGGGTTTAGTAGACTGTTTGAAGTAGCAACCTTATGGAGATTAGCCAATATGCAATTAGAATTGTTTGTGCACTAGAATTCTGTTTTTTGCATGCTATTCTTCCTTGGATGGTTTCAGTTCTGATACCATGCTATTCTTTCCTTTGGATGGTTTCAGGTCTGATACCATGCTATTCTTTCCTTTGGATGGTTTCAGTTCTGATACATGCTATTCTTTCCTTTGGATGGTTTCAGTTCTGATACCATGCTATTCTTTCCTTTGGATGGTTTCAGTTCTGATACCATGCTATTCTTTCCTTTGGATAGTTTCAGTTCTGATACCATGCTATTCTTTCCTTTGGATGGTTTCAGTTCTGATACCATGCTATTCTTTCCTTTTAGATGGACTGTTTTTTAAGGGTTATTAAAGGGCATGTTTACCCTGAAAATAAACTTTTGGTATATGGTGGAACAAGCATATCAATAGTAAAAAGATAAGGATTGAGAATGTGGAACCAATGGGGTAAAATGGTTATAGAGGATGCCGAAAAGGCTAATGTGATAAACCGTTTTTCCTTGGTATTCACTATAAAGAATCCTAGTCCTTATAGTTGGGACTGTAATAATATGAAGGATATAAATGATGAATATTCACTCTAGTGACAGAGGATATGGTACAGAAACAAATAGACAAAGTTAATATCAATAAAGCCCCAGGACAGGATGGAATACATCCACAGATCTTGAGAGCTTACCGTATATACTCGAGTATAAACCAAGTTTTTCAGGCTTTAAAAAAAGCCTGAAAATCTTACTCGGTTTATACTCGAGTGAATCTTCCTCCTACCTTGTCTGCCGGCCGCGCGATCGCATCCTCGGTGCGCATCCGGATGATGTCACTACCCGGCGCCTCTCACTTTGCGGCTCCAAGTAGTGACATCATCCGGATGCGCAACGAGGATGCGGAGCGAGGAGCGACGGCCGCCGGACAAGGTAGGAGAACTATACCTAATACAGGGCAACATCATAAGTGTTAAATACTTACAAATAAGAGTAAAACCTTCTTTATTGTGCATATGTGCACAAATAAAGGAGGATTTACCCTATTGCAAGTATTTGCCACTTAAGATGTTTGAAAACTACAACTCCAACAATATAAAGCATGCGGGAGTTGTAGTTTTTAAACATCTTAAGTGGCAAATACTTGCAAATAGGGGTAAATCCTCCTTTATTTGTGCATACATATGCACAAATAAAGAAGGTTTTACTCTTAATGTAAGTATTTGCCACTTAAGATGTTTGAAAACTACAACTCCAGCATGCTTATTGCTGGGAGTTGTAGTTTCCAAACATGGATGGTTTCAGTTCTGATACCATGCTATTCTTTCCTTTGGATGGTTGCAGTTCTGATACCATGCTATTCTTTCCTTTGGATGGTTTCAGTTCTGATACCATGCTATTCTTTCCTTTGGATGGTTGCAGTTCTGATACCATGCTGTTCTTTCCTTTGGATGGTTGCAGTTCTGATACCATGCTATTCTTTCCTTTGGATGGTTGCAGTTCTGATACCATGCTCAAAAAGAATTGAACAAAACCAATAGGAGGGAATAAGAGAAAAAAAAAGAAAAGGGAAAAGAAAAAAGAAAGAAGAAAGGAAAAAAAGCAAAAATGGAAAAATGGGAAGGGAAGCAGGGGGGACAGTCATCACGGGAAATAAATGTGGTTGTATCGTGCCCTGGAAAAGATGGTTGCGAGGGGAGGATAACCCTATAGAAGATTTTTTGTAGAGGGCATTACAGGCATAGCAGAATCTTATTTTACTAGCGTGAGCAAACAACCCAAGTGATGTCCCCCTAAAAACAAAAATTGTCCAATTCCATTACCTGCTTCCAAACCCCAGCTGATAATTCAGTCACAGTCTTACCGAGATAGTTCAGGCATCCACCCCAAACTAAATCCCCCACCACTACTGCCCCATCAGGTATGTACTTTTTAATCCTTCCTCCATCCAGCTCCATGATGGGTTCTCCTGTCGTCCCCCCCAAAATTCCCAAACAAAAACTCCCAAAGGGGCTACGGTCCCATACGTAACACTGCCTACTACCTGCCTCCTGGATTTTTGCCACGCTTACTGCAGCCCTTCTCCCCCATCCTCCCTCCCCTCCCTCTCCCTCCCTCCCCTCCCTCCCATTCTGTCTGCTATCCCTCCCCTAGCGTTAATCCCCCTTTCATATCTCCTTCCCCCATTTCCCCAGCCCCAACCGCATAATTTTAAATTTTTATAAAGCTCCCCAAACTTTTACTTACCCATCTCCGCTTTCCGACTCGCAAAGTGACTGCCGGCAGCCGCGTCCGCGATTGGCTCCGCTCAGCCCATCACAGACGGCGGTCTGCCGTCCCCCGCCCCTCTCTGCATTTCCCCTCCTCGCAAGCAGAGGCCGGAGCGCGTCGTATGAAAGAGGGGGGTAAGTAAGATTTTGGGGGCGGCTCTAAAAAATAGTAATGCGGTGGGGCTGGGAGGCCAGAGGAAGTGGTATATTAAAAAATGTAATTTTAGGGTGGACATACCCTTGAAGATAATTTATGCCTCCATTTTGGCGAGTAAAGCTACTCCTCCTCCATTCAAGCCCGCCAAGGCAATGACTGCTACAATCACACCAATGAGTGATTTGCTGATTCCCCTGCTGCCCTGTCCTCTGCACCTTGCCCAATGCTTATAAACATCTCGTGAGCCAAGGGTGGAGGCAGATACTGTTTTCATAGCATTGCTTACAAATGAGTGTAATAAAAACTGGTAGGAAATAGTGGGTTTGGGTTGCAAAGGCTGATAACTACAAGTCACCCCATTTTTTTTTTTTAAGGCTGCATGCTCTTTAAGTAATTCAAATGTTTCTTCTTTGTGAGGCAGTAGGTGATGGAAATTTTTCTGTCTGATAATGAGATTTATGACAGAATCTTAAAGGGACAGTTCCTGGAATTATAATCATATTTGTTAATTGTTAGTTGTGAATGCCTTCTTAGTTATTCTACTATTCTTTCCCGTTTTGAAAAATCAGTTTGATTTCATAACCCTTTGCTATTCCCCGCTGTTGACATAGTGAGCTGACATTTCATGTTCTAAAGGTCCCTTCTTCCTTCCCATGTATGCCCCACATCCTTGGAATGTTCCTAACAGTATTTCTAACTGATTGTGCCTGTTTGAATGGGTCAAATGCCAAATCGCCTACTGATCAACTGGATCAACCCAGCGGCGCGGGTCAAGGTCAAGACCTAACGACCTCACTATATGTCTGCAACCGGAAGTCAGTATTTTCGGTTCAATTTATTATACCCAGACACAATTCTGAATTGGCAGATTAAGGTTCATTGGTAGATGAAATCTGCTCCTTTTTGTTTCTGAAAAGCATATGTATTTGCATGACTTCCCCTTTAAATTTCTTTAATAACCCAGACAGAATAGACAGACAGACATACTATCCATAGTCAAATACCAAGACAGACATATATCTAGACAGTCCTAGTATAAGTAGACAGACAGACCGAATATCCAGACAGACAGATATTTAGACCGACAGAAATTCCAGACAGTCATATTATACAGACTAGACAGAATTCATACGACAGAATATTTATACAGACGAATACCAGACAGGACTTAACATAGTTAATACAGACCGACACATATACAGAAAGACAGAATATCCATACAGCAGAGTCCAGACAGACAGAATATCTAGACAATCCGAATATCAAACAATAAAATCAAGACAAACATATTCTATAAGACAGACAGAATGTCCAGAAGACACAATATTTAGAAGAACCATATCCAAACAGCACAGAATATTTAGACCCATCTTTGGTTTTCTGATTAACCCATTGATTGGTCGTTGATCTGAAGAAAAGGAAATCTACATTAGATAATTAGAAGTTAGTCTATAGGTGAAGTCCCAAAAAAAAAAAAAATCTTTATCAATGTCGGCCTAGTGTATGACCACTTAAGATCTGGGGTGTATTTTAAGGCCAACCACCTGATCTTGCTCTCGTAACTTTTACATATCTTTAAGGGTAACACCCCTTCTTAATATTACTACTTTACTTAAAAGAAAATTTGTTAAGATACAAATGATCCTTTAGTTACCGTGTATTCAGGCTATGGCCGCAATAAGCCCCTATCCCCATGGCTTTGTCAGAGTCTAATACGATCATCGTAGTAAGGCGAAAGAAATCAGAACACCGAAGAGTCTGCTCAAACATCAACATGGTTTGATTCGCACAACCATTTTTTGAGAGAAACCCTTTAATCAAGTGCTACCAATACATGCCTTTTGCACAAACATTTTATGCACACCAGTCTACTACCCACCTCAACTCCCATAGTAATAAGTCTAATCCAATCAAAATGTTCCATGCTGTGAAGATGGCATCAATGTAATCCTCCATACATAAATCCACCAATCCGAGTAATGGGTCTTTCAAAGAAACCCAATGCCAAATTCCAGTCCCATGATATAACAAGCACTAATTACTACTAACACACAAAATAAGCTACTATGTATATAAAAGAAAGTAGCTGAACAAGAAAAACAGCATATATTACATTGTAACTAGACTGGCTAGTAACTGTCTCAAACAATGGGTTTTAGCAACTGTTGCGGTTGAACGTTCCACATATAGAGGAGGACATTTAGCAATCTTACATAGCAAACTACATTAGAGGAATTGCGAGTATGTAGTCCTACTCTGAGGGTTTATAATCCCTAATGGGTACTGGCCTAAAAAGGGCCTACCTGAGCACTTATTGATAAACCAGTATGAGCTGGTAAATAATTGTTTTTGAAAAGGTCAACAACTAAAATTAAATATATATTACGGACTATATCACAAAGACAGGTTATTTCAACAAGATGTTCTTATCGTTTAAAATGGTGCTAATTTTTGCCCCAACCAACTCAATAACTTAGTACATTTGAAAGACTAACACTAATTGGTTGGGGCAAAATTAGCACCATACAAACGATGAGAACTTTTTAGTGAATAACCCCCAGTGTGCTTACTACATTACCGTTAGCCCTACTTCAGTATAAATCGCACACCGTCTGTGTATCTAGTAGACCGTTACCTGAAACGAGATGTTATATCTTAGAAATAGGTCACACAGAGGGCATATTATTCTAAATATGGTTTTAAAGCCCAATTACATTTCACGCCTCTTGGCTCAAGACTTTTAAGCTTTTAATCAATACCTTCCTTGACCCTTTACTTTTCTTTACAGATCCTTCCACTTCCCCAAAACTGTTTACACTTAAAACAGGGTAATGTCCTTTTTGCTGGTCTGGTGAAGGGAAACAATCATCTTGATCGTATTTCCTCTTTTGTACTAATATTGTCTTCCGTCATACTTTGGCTAGGCAACTGTCTGTCGCAAGATCGCCAATATTGCTTAATTATTTTCTCGCAATCTGCTTTGCCTTTTATCACTATACTTGCTACATGATCGATGTAACCCATTTTGCTTATTTTTTGTGTGATAGTATCTTCGCTAATTGTATGTTCCCACCTCTGCTTTTATTTGACACTTTATCTTTTTTTACCCCCTTTGACCACCCTCTTGGTAAGATCTTTCTTGCTGCCTTAATTATAGTTTTTCAATGTTGTCTGTATTCGCTAAGCCTTAGGAATTGGTCTTATGAATCCTGTATGAGAGCATGCAGAAGGTTTATTTCTATCTACCCTTTACGATAGAAGTTTGGTACAGACATACCACTAGGTTTTACTGATGTTTTCACATCAAGGAAAGAAGTGGAAGACAGTTCGTATGTAAATTTAATACTTTATGTCATTATTAGCCTCTGTCATCATAGAAATGAACTCATCTCTTGCTTCCTGACCAGATCATCATAATATTCGTCTACACACCCATGGTAACCATTAATCTTGGAAGCAAGGTTTTCATTTTTCAACACCACCATATTCCTATGGTGTTGACGACAATCCTTCCTTCTTTTAACCTTTGTGTTTAAAATTCCAAAGAATGCATACCGGTACTTCTTAACCTTAATGATACTGGATATGGTTCCAATCATGCGATAGGTACAATATAAACACAACCTGTTCCCATGGTTAAACCTAAAAGCTAGCTGTTGAGCTTTTCTCGGGAAATGTTGAGGTTTTGGGCAGTATTCCACACTACACAGATAAAAGGCGATCAAAGATTTTTTTCATTGTTTTTGATTCCAAATTCACAGTACAGAGGAAGCAGACACTATCCACCATTTACTTCCTCTGGCCCACTGTTCATTTAAGAGTTGAGCCTGCGAAAAAAATTCTTTAAGGGGGATAGAACAACCTGTAAAGCGTTAAATCGCAACTATGGCCAGAGTGGAAAGTGATGCAGGGATGTCTTACTACCATCCCAGTAATAATATTAGATGGATTTGATGACGAACAGTGAATCAACCTTTTTTATGATGTATGGCAGGCTCAATGTTTTGCAAGAAAACTGATAAATCCTGAAATATTTGGTCAATAGAGTCATTAGTTTCATTATATTAAAGATTGTTGTAGCTGTAGTAGGCGCCAACAATATAATAAAAGAAAAACGTGCTGTAGAATGTGGATGACTTTATTGCTGACTCGCAGTACATTTTTCTGTATACTTTCTCCCCTTCTCCATCATACATACTACACTTCACCTGCCCAATAAATGCACAACAAGACCCGACCTGTCTCTGTGCACATGACCATAACAGGCAGTTATTTAGGGGAACAGACCAGAGGCACTGTTGTTTTGACACAATCGGAGGATTAGAATTCACAAAGACTAACTTCCAAGTTGAAAAATCCCTGCAGGGAAGGAGGTATATTTAGAAATGTGGGTATATATTTATATGGGCTTTTAGATTATTTTAAATTGATTCTTCCTCTTTTAACAATTAGCAAAGAGTAATACCTTTACTATAATTTTTTTATATTCCATAAAAATCTAATTTTTACAACCAACCAGCACATGTAGGATAAGGGCAGGAGAATTTATATGTTACCCCAACTAGGGGCGACCGGTTGGTGCTTATTTAACCTCACCGTCTGTTGACAGAAAATACTGGCGGGTGAGAGGCCTTATTAACAAATGTTTCTCTGTAGCTCCCAGGCCTAAGCAAAGCAAGAATAGATAAATCCGAATTACAACCAACAGTAGATTCAATAAAAGTTTCTTATCAGTATAAAATGGTGCTAATTTTGGCCCCAACCATCAGATGTTATTTTAACATTGAAAGCTAAGATCACATGGTTTGGGCATTTAGCACCATTTTAACGATCAGACTTGTTATTGAATAACCCTGCAAATTTGGTTTTGCAAAGAAGGACGTACAAATAAACATTTCTGGGGGGTCAATTTATACCCTTAGATATACTGAAGTCTACAGCTTATCATTTATTGTTCAGCTAATAAGCACACACATTACTGCTTATCAAATATTCCTGGACAGGTATTATTGTTGGTCATTACCATTGTAGTGCTGTTTTCCTGTTGAGTGGTTACTTCACACAAATATTTTCTGATACAGCCCATGGACGTCCCCTTATTGAATCGAAACGTAGCGTTGTTAAGGACTATATTATAAGCAGTAAGGTACGACGCAGCCGTTAATGTACACCGCGGTCATACATTTACGGCGAATGTTCGTTAATTAACGTTGGATGTAGAATAAGCTTCATCATTCCCATGGATTAACTCTCAAATATACTTTATCCTCAAATAGGTAAGTATGTTTCTCTTTTCTCTTTCTTCTCTGTTTAAATTGAACTGTAGAAAAAATGTTTTTTTTTTTACATTTCCTAGTTTACTGGCTAAAGAATATAAGAAGACCGGTCATTACTCAGCAAAATTCATGTTTCATGAGTAACCTGTTGTGGCTTTAAGCCGCTAGTATGGTAAGTGTGTGGTAACCTTTTAACGTAAATCCATAAGAAGTCTAGATGCTAACTGTTACTGAAAGAACAAGTCCCCCCTCATAATGACATCCTTTTAGAAGGACTAGCCACTTTAAAAATTAGTTTTGAGATATCCTCATGTTTCTGGAACCTTAATTTGTAATGGCTCATATTTGGTTCACACCCAATTCAGCAAATGTAGTGAGCTGGTTATGAGATTGAGCATGCGCAGATGAGGCAGCTAGTGACTTAGCATTTTCTCATTGTCTATGAATCAGCTGTCATATCTGATACTGCCAGTTGCTAACTGTAAAAAACCATTACCGAATAGGGACAAACAGTGATGTTGCAGCATTTAATAAAGGACAACTATACTCACCTTCCCCTCGCTCCGCTGTCTTTAGGTCGGTATCTTTTAACCCAGGGTGAGGACCTGAACCGCAGGTCCTCACCCCGGGGTCCGCAACAGTTACAAGGCACAGCGTTACTGAAACCCTGCTCTGGCAGGCCTCCTCCCCTCGCTCTCCTTGCCCGACGAGTCCATAGGAAGGCACGCGTCGTTGCAGAGCGTGCCTTCCTATTGGCTCGTCGCCCGCCCCTTGAAAACGTTAGAGAGGCAGTTACTTTAAGCGAGTCCGTCACTTTTTTTGTTACTGTGAGCAAAGAACCAACTCTCTTTGCATGGATCTTACACCTCAGATCTAGTTCTTTTCAATGACTTTTCCAACTAAAACCCTTTCCTACAGAGAAGATCGCTTACGGGATCTGATGTGTTGTAATATGGCCTGATGGATCGGCTCTACAGTCATCGCATCAACTGTCAGTTGGGATGTACCCAGCCAGGTAAACATATATTCATCACTCTAAAGGAACATTTGGCCTAAATAGATTTTCTTTATCTTGCGGCTAAAGAGATTTGATGTAATGTTTTTGCCATATTTTCATCTATTCATCTTGTTTTTTGTCCTTTTACACTTTACACTGTAATGTTAAGGTACATGGGGCATCCCCACATAGATAAAAAGAGTTTTGTCTTCATTGGAGAAATCGGTTGTGGTAGAGAGAAAGTAAATTGAAAGCATTGAAGATGTTTTTTTTAATTATGGTAGAACCATCGTTCCTTGAGATTTCAGTTTTGTTAATGACACTATTATTATCACAAGTTTAATAAGAAAACAAACTGTGTAACATTTCAATAGCACCCTCACTGCCATATTCTGTCTTGTCTTTGCTCTGCTGGAATATTCTGCAGCTAATGAGTATGCAACCAGAGGAGACAACATAATTGCCCTTTTTGGATTGAACTCCAAGCTTTTTGTTTTTTTGTCAAAAAAATATCCAATACAGCATGGTTGGTGGCATCAGTTAAATGAAGGCATGTGATGGCACGTTAAATAAGCACATTGTGGCAGCATTATGTTGCAAGGCGAATTGGTCCAGAATTGAAAAGAAATGATGCTTCCCAGTACACACCTATGTTCTTGAGGAAAACCTAACGCAGGGCTACAAGCGGATGTTCTTCAGTGACCAGTATAACACTGAAAATTAAATTCCAGTCCATTCCAATTCCAGCTCATCAGGATATTTACAAACTTGAACAATTCACAAGACAAATGTGGAAACATTCCCCAATCTAGGTTTGGGTAAAAGCTATTAGAGACTATCCAAAAAGATTGATGGCTGTAATTATACGCAAAAGGTGGCTCTACTAATGTTATATATAGGATTGATGACTATTTCAGCCCTGTCATTCTGTTTTTCATTTCTTTTTTTCTTAATTTTTCTGGATTTTTTTTGTCACGAGATCCCAGCAACCCAAAGCCTCCCACATACTTTAACAAAGATGCATTGTCTTCTCTCACTATACAATGTAAGTTTAATAACCAATACTAGCAGAGTGGATGTGAGAACCATCCGGGATATTGGTACTAAAATAGTATAATTTGCTCAAAGTACTGTGTAGCCAACCCATTATATTGACTTCTCCAGAGAGTAAAATTATTGTTGGTTTTAGACATGTTGCAGCGTTGGATATGCTCATGGGTTGTGTTGTTTTGAACAAAAATGCGGCCACAAAATTAAATTGGCTCAAATGTTAGCCAGAAACATGGCGATAGTCTACAAAATCCTGATGATCCAACTTGTTTGGCATAGTAATCGGCAAGGTGTGGGAAATAACGGATCAATGACAGCTTAATTGTTTTTGAAACAGTCTGGAAGGTTTGAGATTGATTTGGACCCTCTCAACCCCAGGACCATTATACTTACTTTTTCCCATCTACCTTGGCTCCTGACTGACGTCCCTCCTCCTCTCAAACGTATGCAATAAGGCACACATCATGCCGTCATTATATTTTTGTTGTTATTATGTTTAGTTAGTGGCCATGATGTCACAAATTAAACTTGTGCTTTTAAAATATAAAAATAATGAATGTACCTGCCTATAAAATATAAGCGATATTAAAAGTCCCCATGTCATGACCTTTCTTCAAAAAACATTGGCCTAAGCTATATTCCAATCATATAAAAAGCCAAAGTTTTATATGGTACATAAGAACCTCTGTGACTTGTATAGCCGATTATGTCTACCATTCTATCTCATAAGACAATGCCCCGGACAACAAGTGTTAAATCCTTTAAATTAACTTATAATATAGAAGCACGTGATATTATATGTTTAATTCCTTCGGGTGCTAGCCACAATATGATGGTTCAGGGGAAAAAAAAAACACGTAGAATCTTCAACTGAAAGTTAAATATCAGAACCCCAATTGTATAGCGTTTTGGGTTTGCTGCATATCGACCGCTCATGATGATATCTAAATAAACACAGGATTCACAGAACCTGTCACAAGCATGTGATTCTTTTTAGCTATCGCGGAGCTTGTAACGTGAGCGGTATGTTTGACGATACAAAGGGAATGCCAGGGGAAAGGAAATCATTACATGGTTTATATATAGGTACAAAACATCCATCACCCTTTGATCTTTGTAGAGTTCCCAGACTTAGACAAATTCATTAAAATATATGAGGCACAAATGGCGTGCCCGCTGGGCTGGAAGGGCTATAAAGCATCATTACTAGTGACACCTGAAAACGCGCAAACAGGCTTAATCAAGTTCTTATTAGGTACTTACCTTCAGTTTGTAACAATAGCAATAGTGGCGGTACCGCCCACAGCATATTTCTTTCCGTCCGAACCAGATAGGCCAATCAGATGCGTGCGGTCAGTCCAGAAATATCTTATGCGTGAGGGAGCAGCGTGGCCATGACCAGCTCGGTAGTCTGTTCGTCCGTTCGCGCACGCGAACCGTATATTGCGACACTGCCAAATTACGCGCCAATTAGGTGCGTTAGTAATGGACCACCACATTGGTCGCCAGTAGTGGTGGTTGGCTGCAGCACTATGCCTGGCAACCGACTAGTCAAAAACCCGCCTGGTGATGCCCCAGCCTTAGATGATGAATTGGGAAGCACTGCCTATATAAGTTGTATGAACATAATATTTTCGTTTTAGTATTAGTCTAAAAATTTAATTAAGATCACTCTTATTCTCTGAACTTTATGTGCCAGATTCTACATAGGATCAAACAGAGTGAGGCCATTGCCGCAAGATGCATATTACTGATATTTACAAAATGTGCCCAAAATGATGACATTTATATTTGGGGCTAATACAATTAAAGGTGCAAAGATTTGCCCCGGTTATTTATCTGCAGCAAACCAATCAAACTACAATTAAACATAAAATATAACATGTTGGTTGCTATAACATGTTAATACAATGGGACAACCCTTGCCCTACTATGGTCAACAAACTTTTATTTTGCCATATCTGATAATAGGCAGGACAATCACACCATACGACTCGATAAATCATGTTATTATACATTGTAATAGTGTAAGATAAAAAAATCACTGTGCTTGCTGATAGGAAAGAAATTGGGGTGCATCGACCATAAACATCTAATGATCCTACAACGATCAGAAATATCCAATCATACCTATGGCCGGGTCGGACCTGCGTGTATGGCCTCATATACAGACAGATCAGTATCTCAGCGCTTTACACTGGCCTCACACCACAATTAAACCTAGTGGGGCGACAGCGCGGACGTGCCAGCTCCTTTCCATCCTCTGGTTATTGCTTGAGTGATACTGACTCATTGGGGAAGTCTGCCACTGATCCTATAGCATGTCAGTGCACTCTCTGCCCATGTACTAATACAACATGCTCACCCAGTCACAGGGAATAATGTGTTTTACTGGATGTTTAATAAATGAGGCATTTTCTCATCACCATAGACAGCGTCTAACCATTCATTTCACAAGGGGTCACAATGGACCCCAGACACGCTTCTGTGGGGACCATGAATGGGTCACAGTGAGTTCCTTGGCTCCCACCTGTAGCTGTCTGATTGTCCAATCTAGTCTCCCCCCAAATCACGGCCACAAGGGGGTCCCCTTGCTAGTCTCTCAGTGAGTCGTGTCAGTTTCAGTGATGAGGGAGCGGCCGTGGGCTCCTTTCACTTCTCTCCACCTGCAAATTCAAAGGAAACATTTTAGTCCCAGAGCGGAACATCCAGGGGGATGGACCCGAGTCAATTCCATTCCAGGTCCTGTCCATACAGGCAATGAGGCTCGAGGTCAGTCAGGGCGCCCTAGTTCTCTCCATGGTAACCCCATTTGGCGGATCGGTTCCCAGGATAAATCACGCGCCTGCACAGATCTGCCCCCCATTCCCCTGCCTGGTGCTATGGTTACGGCGCGGCGTCCCTCGCAGGCTGCCCTGGCCTTAGACAGAAGCGGAGAGACAACACATTGCTACAGATCTCGCCGAGTATAAAGCGAAACTGCAGCATTTCTCGGAGACCGGAGGGTGACCCCCGCCGTGTCAGAGACACTCTCCTGGGCTAGGATAGCATGAACTGTGCATGCTGATCCGGGAAGGAGGACACATTCTCGGAGGTGCTGAGGAGGGCGGCGTCCGGAGGTCCCCTTGAAAACCACCCACCTGCGGTTTGAAATCAAATATCTGGTAAGAAGCCCGCAAGTTGTCACTGGTGCTGCGTACCAGGTAACACTGCTACTGTCACAACGGTACCTGTAGCACTGATCCTCGGAATACTGGATCTCACAGAGAATGCGGTGGGAGATGTATGTCACAGAGACCTTCACAGACCAGACTGGGCAGTCAGTGGACTACTTTGTAGCGATGCAGTGAGTGAGAAATAAAAAAAAAACCACTGCAGATGTGACTACTTGCCTGCATATCCCTGCAACTGCTCATGTGAACACTTCCATGCCAAACACACAACCATATCCCTTAACACACACACCACACTACAGATTATAATTTGATGGTTAGATATGATTGCGAAAGACCCCACAGGCGCATTATTATTAAAGTGACCAAACTACAGACGAGAGCCCATACATTTTCACTATCGCACTTACCTGCACTCTTCCCTCCTATGATAAACTACTTTTGGTGCGCCGCTTGAGAAGCCTAGCACATTTATCATGACTGTCAAACCCATGAAGGCGTTAATTGTATGCGCTAACACGTTATTCAGTTTAAATATAATTAGTCAGTTGATAGAGAGTACGGCAGAGTAAGCTGTGCAGGATAGTCCATTGTATTTGTTATATGATGGCGCTATGGTGTCAATATAGAGAATTCATTATCTTGTTGTATTAGTTTGCTTTTTTCTGATTCCTTTATGCCTACCTACGCTAGCGCTACAACCCCAGTAAAGTTCAACAAGTTCTGCGTATATAGGTGATTGTGCGGAGATTTGGTTCATTGGCCCACAGAGAGACCCAGCTTATGTTACGTGTTCAGGCTGAATTTTTCTAACTATGTTGCTTAAGCTTCCGCGTTCTATTTCATTGAACCCTTGTCAACTGTAGAGACAGTCTGGTGTGTTGCATACGTGATGTGTTCAGCTATGGCTAGATCCTACTAACTAAGTCGTGTCAGAACAAGCGATTTGTTCACCACTTCCAGTCCGCATTGCCATTGCATTTTACCCGTAGTTCCTACAATGTTTTTCGCTGGTCTCGGTCTAGTGTATTGCGTTCGCATGTTGTGTACGACTTTTCGCTGCGAATCACATGTGTAGCCCAAAACATAGGTTGGACCTGGAACACAAGCGCATATGAGGTAATCACGCACAGCAAGCCGCATTACAAAAATCCTGCTTAAATAGGTGGTCACCTAACCCTTACGCTAACAAACACCTTGCTCCGAGACTGGCTAGACACACCCATAGGAGACTTGGATGGAGCTAGACTCGACACTAATGTCTAACAGTGCTGCACATACTGTTCAGCCCATTTACGACACACCAAAATTGTAAATGTTCAACTTTTTTGCTGTGCTTCCCCATGAAGAAGTGATGTTCCCTAATTCATCTAATCGCTAGGCCCTCCCACTTTCAAGTGCTGCTAGCAGTGCTTTAGTTAGAAGAGGGTGTGTTGCCAGTTGATTTATTGTGAGAGTTAGGATTTCTGACTTAGCATGTATTGGGCCCATTTCTCAGATTGGTAGCACACATTACATTTTTCAAACCCCATCGTACCCATTGCCACTACTCAGCAGTCAGCTGGATTGAGATCACCTTGTGAATTGCTGGACGACCTTACAACTTACAGATCTATAAGCCAGAATTGCTTAATGGCCAATGATTTTTCCACACAATTCTGTTCGCACTCCACCCCACCCCCCCCCCCCCCCCACCCCCCAATTTCACATTATACAATAATTCCCAAAAGATGCCCGCGAAGAGACTTACCGACCCGGCGTCCTCGCTGTCTAGGTTGCCGCTCCTCCTTGTTCCTGTTCTTGGAGCTTGCTCGAACAAGAACGGACCACTGAGGCGCTTACCTATCGGCGGCCTCTCAGTATTGGGCGAAGTGATACGCCGCACAGTGATAGGATATCACTGCTGAGAGACAAGGCGACAGAGGTCAGGTATTCACTTAGGAGCACCGTGCGGAATTAATGTAGAATCGAAACTGGGGTGGCTGTGCGGGTTGCCTGTGCCATTTATATAAAAAAATATTTTTTGTGGCACGACATAACTTAAAACACATAATTAATTCTGTATTATCCTGAAACTGTAATTGAATTCGGAGCCTAAAAGATAGAGTAATAGCTGCTCAAGCTATTTTACCAGCCAGGGCACAATATTCTTCTGCCTTCCTTACTTAAGTACAATACTGTATACAGTCTGGGAAAAAGCAGCAGAATGACCGTATTCAACCTGTAAAGTAAGGCTGTCAATTGAAGAGCCAAACTTTTTTTAAACATTAATAATGCAGCCAAAATTGAAAGGTAGGAATATTGCTGACAACCTCCAATACACTGTTAAATTTGGGGTAAAATAGTTTTAAGGCAGTGACTTGTCTGGACGATTAGCTTTGGCATTTAGTTCTCCTTTAGAAATTTGGAAATTATAATGTGCTACAAGATTGTAATGCTTTTTTGCCTTTTTTTTGCTTATTTATGTAATGTCAGTGACTGACACCAAAGGTTTCTTACAATGACAAGTTGAGAAGATGGTATGAGAATTAAGACTTAAAATACTAGTCGTGTGTTTTGTTGCGTCTCTCAGGATTATACAAACTTAAGGTAAGGCCGTTGAACTTTACACTTTTTCGTGTTTTGGGATCCATAAGCTGTGAGAGAAAAACTTTGTGGCGTGCAGACATGTGGAGTGCACAATGCAATGACCGCTGGTGCAATCCATTTTCAAAGCACATGCGATCACTCGTTTCTTGTGAATCACATTAGCTTTATCTGGACTATTGCCACAAATTGACTGCACAAACAGACAGATCCATACAGTCCGGTCCTGCTGTAGGCCTCAGTCCTAAAGGGTAGGTTACAATGGGAAAAATGTTTATTTTTTTTTTTAAATTGCCCATTAGTGGAAACTATAATTCATCCCCAACTCTCACTCAGTCACATTGGGCGGTGGGGACACACAGTCTGTTACTGAGATGTTAGGATCAAAGTTGAGTACGGATGCTTGCCATTGTTCAAAATACGATACAGATAGTGGCCCAAGCAGAAATCCTCCTGCAACGGGGGGGAGAAAGGCCCATCATGGGATATCATCTTAGTGATCATTCAATAGATCTGTTAGAATTGCATTGATTGTACTGGTCCGAAGTTTTTGGTAGACAATTCTCTAGCATATTACACATGTCTTAACTCTGTGTCACAGTACTCGCGACTCCCGTCTACGCTCAGTCCAAGGCACAATGGATGCTTGCCACCCTGTATCAGATCGTCGTGTGAAACAACATTACATATTTGTTTTCTTTACTATGGGTATACTTTGATGAATTGACATTTTGCCTGCATATTTTATCCATCAAAGGCCATATATGCACCAGTCAGACAACAGCTAATTTTTTTACCGTCTTACCCTTGGTTCCTATCTAACAAGCTATGGTCGGCCGGGTTGGGTATATCCTCTACATTCTTGGGTTATTCTTACTGAATAATGGCTGTATTGTTTATACATCTCCGATTGTAAAAGATCATTGGTTCTATACCGGGTGCTTCGTTCTGAAGATTTTAAAACTTTTCAGATCTCTAGATGTTGGAAAACCAATTATAAACTGTAATTCTAAATCTGACCATTTTGTTTCTTAAAGGGGAACTAAAGTTCCAAACCCAGACCCCCTTCCATTTTGGCTGTACCCAGTTTGTTAAGGACTAAAATATCCAGCGTCCTCACCCTTGAAGTTACATGATCAGCATACACAAACATGAGTGGGCCCCATACAACTACTATATATAATTTTTGATTTCCATAGGAAAGTCAACCATTTGCGTCTTAGATTCAGTGAGAAAAGATGTTTGCTTTAATAAGCACGTTTTTCTGTAGAAGATGTTATTGAACTTTGTTATAAGCAAAAAAATGTACTACTATCAGCAAACATCTCTACTTTACTACAATGCTTAGACAAACCTTTGCAGGCATATGGTGGAACATGCTAGTTTTGAGGTGGTAAAATAATTGATTATTCGGTCTTGAAGCTTTGTTGACCATTATGGCATCTAATTCTCAAGAAATTCGAGAGTTTATTAAAGCAACACTTACTTGAAGTCAAGTAAATCCAAGCTGCGTCGGCCTTATAGGCTCAATGAAAAT
The DNA here is from genome assembly GCA_019447015.1 of Hymenochirus boettgeri. Lineage (NCBI taxonomy): Eukaryota > Metazoa > Chordata > Amphibia > Anura > Pipidae > Hymenochirus > Hymenochirus boettgeri. The sequence continues at coordinate 271,975,931 of CM033476.1, forward strand.
GTTAGGCGCCCACACAGTACCTCTCTCCCCTTAGCTGCATTAGCATCCCTAGTGAATTCTAACTGTTCTAAAGATGACAAGATAAAGAAAACTCATGTACGTTATCTTGGTGATTCTACAACTTGGTTATGTTTACATTTTTATGAGTCTGATTCTTCTGAAAGGTATTAACCCTAGCTTTACAAGATGGCCAGGAAGTACGCTGAATAAGGCTATAACGAGTGGTCATAGCTGTCGATCTAGTGCATTTGTTTGCAGTTACCAGGCCTTTTTTTGAGCCAGTCACAATATAATTACCCATGCTACAATGCCAGTTTGCGGTGCAAATAGCATCAACAGTTTCAGAGCATAGTTAACAGGAATGTACAGGAAAGAACATTTAAAGAGTTAGTTCTCTCGCTCAAAGTAAATGTTGTCTTTAGGCTGTACATAAGGAGCGGACTATTGTCTCGACACGGCGCTCGGGCCGCCGGACAAATGTCAGTCTGATCCGCGGATATTCGGCCGCTTCCATAGGGAACTGCCACGATTGAATCGGAATTTACCGACATGTCCGACGATCGAGGCAACCACACACCAGCAGATATTTTCAGCCGAGCTGCACGAAAGATGCCTTGAATCGCAGTGGTTTTGGCCGAAAAAACCTGCTGTGTGTGGTTCAGCCTTAAGCTTTAAGAATGCTTCCTGGCAAAAGGCACTATTCCTTTAATGCTTTTGATTGAAAGACCGGGAGCGTATCAGCGGCTATGTCATTACCTTCCGTTCTTCACTCACTGTTATCAAGAGGAGGAAGACTTACCACGCCAGCCGCGTCCACCAACTGGACCTGGCGTGTAATGACTGCTTCGTCTGAGCAAACTATAGCATATGTGCATCATTTCCATTGTAGTCGCGTACGTACTGGAGATGCTTACACAATATTACACAAGACCAATCACCACTGGTTTTAGACAAGCAAACATTGGAAAGGAGATTGTTGTGTGTTCCCAGACCCTTAACATTTTTTTTAACTACAGAAATAAAAGTAATTAGGGACTTGAGTGTAATTGAAGTTGCTTTTTTTGCATATTAAGAATCCTGTGATTCCTGATTCTAATATACGATGCAACACGAAGGGAAGATTGAAATATTGCGATGGCGTTAACTGCGTAGCAAAGCTACAGCTTTGTCGGTTTATAACAATTTAACAAACCAAATATTTTGGGTGTGGACATGCTCTTTAATAGCTTCCTTTAGAGGCTGAGGCCCCACTAGGACACACAGAGTCACAATGTCATGTGCAACACTCTGTATTGAGCCCTATAGAACCATTCGATACGCACCAAAATGGTGATCGCATGCGCACCGAAAACAGGTCGAAACACAGTGTGTGTAGTAAGACCGCTCCCATGGGTTCCATTGGTCTGGCAATGGCTATCACGTTAGCATCACAAAAAGCAATCAGAATCGCATATTGTCTAGAGCCCCGAGCTGCAGGAACACTTCAAAGGACGGTAACGAAAATGAAAAGCACATAACAATGCCCACATGCCCTTGCATTACTGTTCATTTGCCTGCGATTTTGCCAACATCTCTGTTATCGAACCGCTTGCCATTCACATACCATAAAAAATTGTGATTGCATGCACTCGTAAACAGACCGCCAGCACATACAAAGCTGGCGCTAAATACTTGGTTGAGATTTAGGAAATAAGTTGATGGCAGAAAGCACTGCTTTTTGTGATATTTTGTAAATCTTGAAAGATTACGGCTTTTAGTAGTTCAGATAAAAGTGGTTGAACAGGATTTGTAGTACTGTTGATTTTGCTTGCTGATAACATTTGCAACACCTGATTTAGTCATAAACAAAACTCTTGCATCATTGAAAAGAGCTTGAATTTCATGGTAATAAAACCGTTATGAGGAGCTCACAATATCACTCTATTCTTCAGTGATGTGTGCATGTCATTAACCTGACAACAGCACACTAACCAGTAGCTAGGCTCAACAAGTATGTACTCCCTTGTATAAAGGCGACAAATAGTGATGGGGCAAAAGGAATGTGCTTACTTTCACTTAATTGCCATGGTGCACTGGAAGTCGTGCATGTTCCTTCTAATTTTTGATCGGATGTAAACATATACAGTAAATACTTATGCACCTGTCTAAGATGCAAAATGGAACAGTTCTGTAGTGTAGATGCAGCAGTATCGTTTTCTCGCAGATTTCTGTGTGTGATGCTATTTTAACCTGTGGGGTGCAGGTCTGCCCCTGCACCTCTGTAGTCGTCCAACGGCCATTGCTCCTCCGGTTCCACGCTGATTGACACGTTGTCTCTACTGCTCATTTGTCCGTGGTTAAGACAGGATTAAACATTGTGCAAAATGTGGCAAACCTATATGCCACAAGTTATCATTTTGAAGGTACATTGTAAAGCCCCCGAATGTATATTACCTAAATAATATTAAATTGTTTTATGGTGTGCACACTCTGCTTACAGGGACAGTGGTGGCAAGTGTGGGAGTGTCGGCATCTATGAAGATTTACTACACAAAAAGTCTTTATAGTGTATGGTTGTGAGTTTTTGTAGGTTGTTGATTTTATTTCCTTGTTTTAGGAAATGCAGTTTAATCCATGTTAACGTGTTATTTTCATAATTATTTTACCATATTTAAAAAAAAATTGTGAAAATTTAAAAAAATTTTTATTAAAATTTTTTTTTCCTGTAGGCCTGTAAGTCAATCAGATGTAATCACTTTTCCAGACTGTTTTCTGTTTACAGATGCGCTATTGCTGTTTCAGTCTAGCTAGTGGTAATACAGGCACTCCCCAGCAGCTGGATGCGTGTAGGGGATGGGGTAGTTTGTTGTAGGTGTCTTGGTTGGCAGCTGCAATTAGTACGTTTGGGTGTAGTGACACTTTCCTGTGATTGATTGCCATTTGTTTGACACAATACAAACCTATCAGTATGTCTTTATCATGTGGGGAAACCGGGTAGTTCCCAGACAAAACCCACGCAAGCACGGGGACGAACATACAAACCACTTGCAGATGTGTCCAAGGATGGAGTTGAACTCATGCTAACCACTTGCAGATGAATAACACAGACATATTGTTCATAAATGTATGTATTACTAGTTAAACTTGTGATCTAAACTGAATAGAGTGGATATAATATCATACAGTTAGGCATAGAACACTATAGTCCTGCCATAGGATGACCACATCAATAAAATCTCCCCAACTCCCAATTTGACTGATAGTAACCCATTCGAAAGATCGCTCATCCTCATGCCATGCCATAGCTGGGGTGGCATTGGACCCCATCGCAGTCCCACACAACTAAAGGTAATAGTATCCTGGAAAAGAAAATAATTTTTAGTCACAATAATCTCAGGTATATTCATGAAAAACTCAATTTGGAAATTGTTCGATAAATAAAGGGAACACTGGTCCCAAACAGCCTTAATAGATATTACATCGGTATGGAGAGGGTGTGTGGCCGCGTGCACGGGGGGGTGGGGTTAGCGAGTATCACAAGAAAACAGAAATGCCTAACTCAGTGTATGTCAGTATATTTCCATCAATATAGGATGTATGTGAATAATGAATGCTTGACTCATCAGCCATGGTGACAGGTGACTCCCAAGACAAGTGAGAAAGGAATATTATTTCTGCTTTCCTTCTTGTTATACCTTTAGAATATTGCAGTTTACAAAAGAGAAATCACTGACCAGTAATTAATGGACAGAAGCACAAAGGATTGCCAGCCATAAATAGATTCCTACAGAATACAGCTGTCATGCTTTTGTGGGTCAGTGCCAGGTATGTCACCTAAACACGAGCTATTGTGCACCATCACCTTACTCAATGAAAGGTCTTTCACTTTATTGACTTTCTCCTGCATGGAATCACCTCATACAGAGTTCTGTCCAGTAAGTACTGTTCAGATAAGACAGATTTATAGTAAGGCTTTCTACTTAAGAGAGTTTGTTTTCAATTGTATTTAAAGCAATTACAAATGAAGAACTAAACCTATTAATCCACCCATGAAAATACCCTGGGGAGGACTTAAACGCTAGGTTCTGCCCTGGGTTTTAATATTTATTACTAAAGTTCAGCTCACGGATCTGGTTTGCTTCACCCCTGTTATTTCTAGCTCCTATCCCTGCCGAGGGACAGGATTGACCGAACCTGGCGATCAAGACTTTGTGATCGCCAGAGTTCTCTTTCCCAAAATATTGAAAATCGATGGTGAAGACCTAGAGGGTTCATTTAGAGGAGGTTAAAACATTTGTTCTCATTTAAAGGGCATGTTCTACCCCTTTAAAAAATGTATATGTTGTAGGGCTAGTTCCCCAGCTCAACCGCTATATTAATAGTTCGTAAGAAAGTTCCCCATTCATTACTTCCTCTCTCTCTCGCCGCAATGCCCAGGCTTTCTGCTGCACAGACTGCAAGCAGGGGGCCTACCGCAGCGCGTCTGTGATTGGCTAAAGGCAGCCAATCACAACGCGCTGCGGCAGTTCAGAACGCCGGAGGAGAGAGGGAAGGTAAGTAAAGATCGGAGGACTTTCTTAAATATTTTATTGCGGTTGGGGCTGGGGGAACTATCCTAATATGTGGGAAAGGAGTTTTCACTAGGGGGGGAGAGGAAACTATGGGAGAGGGAGGGGGAGGGAGTAAAGGGCCTGCTCGAGCAAGCCAAAAACCTCGAGAGGACATCTCAGAGGCGGAAACAATTCACTGGTGGCCAGGCTCCTGGTGGTCATTTTTTTACTTTGGGGGGACATTACGGAGACTATTTGGAGCTGGGATGTAAGGTAAGGATTTTATACAGTAGAGAGTGGGACCAGTAGTGGGTTAAATTTTAGTTTGGGGTTGGGACATGCCCTTTAAATTATTGCACATATTTTAACCTTTCACCCATGCCAATTTATTTCCTGTATCCTATGTGCCTAAACCTATTGTATAACAGTTAAAACTTATTGAAAGGAAAAATATGACTTGTGTGTACCGAGGTCTTAGCGCGTTATACATGATTGATATTTTTTTATTTGTTTGATCAACTGGATCCAATGTGACCAAAAACCACTCACCATTTATGTTTTTCGATTGATGCATGGCATGGCAAAATAATTACGCGTTGATTGAAAGCACAGCCTGAGCTGTTGGGGTTGAGCAGATTCTGCTCTGCTTCTGCTTCTAATCTGACGTGCAGTGGTACATTGATCAATCTCCATTATGGTTTGTGCCACCAGGAAAGCCAATGACCCATTAGTGTATTTCACACCCCCAAAACTATAATCCCCCCAACTACTGGCCCATTGGTGTGTGTAGTTTAATCCTTACCACTCATAGGGTCTCCTGTAGTCCCCCCCCCTAAGTCCCAAAAACTGCCCACAGGAGGAGCAGGTCATTAGGACTCTGCCTCCTCCCTGGCCTCCGGGAGAAGTTTGCATGCGTACTGCAGCCCTTCTCCCCCTCCCTCTCCCTCCCTCCCCGATTCCCTCCCCCTAGCGTTTAACCCCTTTGTAAGTAATCCCACTGGTCCCCAGCCCCAACCGCATAAATTTTATTTTAAGAAAGCTCCCCAAACTCTACTTACCTCTCCTCTTTCCTCCGCTGAAGTGAGCTGCCGGCAGCCGCGTCCGTGATTGGCTGCCGCTCAGCCAATCACAGGACGCGGCTGCCGGTCCCCGCCCCTCTGCTTGCATTTCTCGCAAGCAGAGGCGGGAGCGCGCGGAGGAAAGGAGGGGAGGTAAGTAAGAGTTTGGGGGGCTTTCTTAAATAAAAACTATGCGGTGGGGCTGGGGGACCAGGGGAAGGCATATTAAAAATGTGATTAGGTGGACATACCTTTAAACTTTCACAACTACTAATTGAAAAGTTGGAGATTCAATAAAAGTTCTTATTGTTAAAAATAGTGCTAATTTTGGCCCAACCAATCAGATTTATTTAAACATTTGAAAGCTAACACTGATTTGGTTGTAGCAAAATTAGCACCAAACTTTTTTTTTTGTTCATTAATTTTTATTGATTTTCTGATAAATTGCTTATAGCAAAAATACAAATAAAAGTGTATACCAAAAATATAAAACAAATAATTAAAGAGTACTGACTCTGGCATTATTGCAATATAACGCGATACATACATATAAATTTTTTTGTAACAACATTCCTTGTTTTCTGGTCAACATTTATTGCTGCACCTGAACTCGTCGTTCTCTCTCTGGGTGAAGGCCAGACCTGGTTGTTGGGCTGTGGCTCTGTTTTATTCTGGATCCATTTCCACTATCCAGCTTGTCCCACGTTTTGACCAAGTTTTTTATCGAATTTTGTAGTGTATGGGCCATATATTCATTATCCCATGTTGGCTTGGTTGTTTCCAATGTGCTGCTAATAAAGCTCTAGCTGCAAATATACATGAAAAGTGACAAAGAGCATATTTATTATATCCCTTAGTAGGAGGTAAATAGCGCTGTGTAAGGGGATAATTGGAAAGGTTTTGTGGAAAATTTTAGTGATTTAGTGATGTTAGTGTATTCAGTTTTCCACATTTTTTGTACTTCCGGCAAGTTCACCAACAATGGAGTTGATCTGCTGAAGAACCACAGTCGCTAAAACAAGTACTGAGAATTGGAGATTGATCTTATTTAGATAGGATGGCATATTACCAGTCAAAAAGAAAAAGAATATTGTAAGATTTTTCTTTGTTATTATGTAGCTGAACATCTTGCAATTGGGAAAAAATTTTGTAACCATTGGGAGTCAGATAAAACTGTAATCTAGTTCCCACTTGTGACTGGCGGGATCTATCTCTTGGCTAGAATGCCAGATCAGAGAATACATTTCTGTAATTTGACCCTTCGTTTGTTCTTATTTAAAAGATTTTTCGAACGCTAGACTGGTTAGGGTTGTGAATTATCTTTCATTATTTTGTTGTATAAATGATTTATTTGTAAGAATTGATACATTTGTATTATCTAGTTTTAAATTTGGATTGTAATTGTTGCCATGTTAACATGTTTTTGTTTGTGTCACAGACATTTATTAATCTAAATTACCAGTAATCTGCAAAACATTTAGACATGCCGCTGGAAAACCTAGGTTGAAAAAGAGTGGAATGAGTGTGAATAATTGGGATCAGATTATATTTTGAGTTTTTGCTATCCTTAGAATTTTTAAATTTGAAACAATGTTATGGATTACTTGCGTAGATAGAGTTTGTCTTTTATTGATGTTATCCAGATAATTGAATATACATTAAAGGGGCAAGTAGACCATTTTCTATGTCCACCCAGCCTGTTTTGCTGTACCCACTGGATTGTCGAGCGAGTCTTCTGCTTCGTAATTTAATTATATTGGGAGACCAAAACCCCCAGAGATTTACACCTAGCTAGATATCCCTTTTTATACGCGTCTTTTGTTGTGACAAATGAATTTATTGATTGCCTGTTGGAGTCCTCCATATCAGTCTGTTCAGGACTAACGGGATTGCCCTGAATAAATATACCATTTTGGGTAGGATGGAATTTTTACAGCGTTTATCCGTCTAAGAGAGAAATTGGGATAGGCATTCCATTTTGACAGGAATCTGTTTAATTTTTTGATTAACGAGGTGTAGTTAATCGAATCAGTTTGGAGTTGGTGGCGAAAAATATTCTGATAAAGTGTGTTGTAGTTGCTTGGAATATGTGAAAAGGTATGCCACAGTCTTGGATTGATTTATTTTAAAGGAACACTAAACACATTAAAATGACTAAGTGCCATTTCGTTTCTATTTCACAGGGAGGTGAGAACGCTTATTCTCACCTCCCTGTGAATAATAGGACGGATCGGGGACCAGAATTACCTTACCCCGCTCCACTCGCAGCCGTCATCTCTAACAGCTGTTCTGTCCCGATCGCGCGCCTATCTTTTGAATTGGCGCGCATGCCCTAAGATAGGGCGCGTGGTCGGGACAGAGCGGCTGTCAGAGACTGAGCGGCGGGTCCTTAAAACAAGAGATTGTAACCAAGTTTTCCTAAAATTTTATGAAGGGAGGGTAAGGAGATAGAGGTTGTGTCAGAATCAAAAGGGTTCGTCTGCAAAGAGAGAGATTTTTGATTCAATGTTGCCCACTCATATTCTGTGTATATTAGGGGAGCAACGTATCCGTTTCTGCCAGAGCTCCATACATAGAGAGAAGAAGCAGTGGGGACAATGGACACCCTGTCTGGTCTCATTCTTTATAGGGAATGGGATATAAACTCAAATTGCTTGCGTACATACAGTATAGCTAAACCAAATGTTATTAAAACTTGTTCGAGATAATTCCAATACTACCCTGGTCAAATGCTTTTCTTAATACTAGGGAAAGGGTATTGTCGGGTCGGTCCTCTGATCTGCTATTTGCAATAATGTAAAAAATCTTTCTTATATTGTCAGTCGTTTGTCTGCCCTCAATAATAATACCTGTTTTGTCTGTGTTGATCAAGTAGGTAGTAAATCTTTTATTCTGTTGGTTAGTAGTTTTCGAAAATATCTTTATATCACAGTTAATTAATGAAATTGATTCTGTAATTAGTCATTTGGGTCGAGTCTCTGTCTGGTTGGGTATTACTATTTATTTTCACTCTAACATGTCCAGTTAAAGGAGTCTGTTTTGGTTCAAAATATTATTTGCCAAATCCGTAAATGAGGTGTTAAATTTTCTCAAAAGTTTAATAATTCAGAATGTAAAGCCTTTTTTGTTAAAAATCTGCTAAAATGTGGCCGTAGCTTTGGATTAATTTGTTGTATTCCTTCATATAATTTGTGTAGAATTGGGCAAACATAGTTTTTTTTGAGGATCATGGATCAGTGTACCTAAGGGGTCCTCTTAACGGAGGAATTTTTTTGTGTGAGCTTTGGTTTAATTTGTTAGCCAACATGGTATCGGGCTTGTTATATTTGCTGTAGAATTTTTGGCCCACTAGTCTCATGCTTTTCAGCTTTGTGTGTTAAGAGTCCTCCTAACTCTCTTTTAATTTTATTGAGTTGCTCAAGTTGTGTCTCAGAATGCAATTTTTTATGGTTTGTTCTAAGTGATATATTTCGTTAGCAATATTGAATTCTTTTGTTTCTAAGTTTTTTTTACATCTAGACGCTAATGGAGGAGTCTGCCCTATAACCACCTTATGAGCTGCCCATAATGTGAAATGGAAATCTCTGGAGTATGTTTATCTTAAAGTTAACTGTTAATATTTTGCTAAATCATCTGTGTGCTATTCATTTGCTAGAATAGATCATTTAATTTCCATTGAGGTGGTGGTTACGAATGTATTAGATCTGTTATTGTAATTGATATACACGCGTGGTCAGATCACCTAGAAAAGAAGCTAGAAATTTTGAGCAGAGACAGTGTGACTCTTCGAAGCCACATGGGCTATGAGTTTACTGGCAACAACTGGAGCCTCCTTTGTTACAGAATCTATTACTTATTCTACTAAATATAAATAAATAGAGAAGAATCTTTCAATATATAGGATTCTGGGAAGAAAACCTTTCACATTAGGATTTAAAAAATTAACAGGTTGTTCAATAAGTTCTTATCGTTTAAAATGGTGCTAATTTTGCCCCAACCAATCAGATGTTCGCTTTCAAATGTTAAATAAGATCTTTGGTTTGGGCAAAATTAGCACCATTTTAAACGATAAGAACTTTTATTGAATCTCCCTGAAGTTTAGTTCTCCTTTAATTAAAGAGGATACAAGTGGATTGCAGATAATCATTAAAGAGCATGTCCACCCTAAATCCATTTTTTATATGCCATTCCCCATGGGGCTCCCAGCCCCAACCGCATATTTATTTTTTATAAAGCCCCCCAAACTCTACTTACCTCCCTCTTTCCTCCGACACGCTCCCGGCCCTCTGCTTGCGAGGAAATGCAAGCAGAGGGGCGGGGACCGGCGCAGCCGCGTCTGTGATTGGCTGAGCGCACCCAATCACGGACGCGGCTGCCGGCAGCTCACTTCCGCTAGGAAAGCGGAGAGGTAAGTAAAAGATTGGGGAGCTTTCTAAAAATAAAATTTTATGCGTGTTGTGCTGGGGACATGGGGGAAGGCTGCCATAAGGGGTTTGAAGCTAGGGGGAGGGATAGCAGAACGGGAGGGAGAGGGAGGGGAGAGGGAGGGGGGAGAAGAGCTGCAGTACGCATTGCCAAAATCTCCGGGAGGCCAGGAAGCAGGCAGTGTCCTATATGGACCTGCTAGCCTCCTGGTGGCAGTTTTTGGACTTTGGGGGGGCACTACAGGAGAACCCTATGGAGCTGGGATGTGAGGTAAGGATTAAACTACACTACATGGTGGGGCCAGTAGTTGGGGGATTTAGTTTTGGGGGGTGGAATGCCCTTTAATTATTAGGTATCTTCCTTGCTATCTGTAAATAATGTGGTGCCCCTAGGGGTCACTGTACAAGTTAATGTTCTATACTTGCACATGTTTAACTTGTTGGTATGTGGTTCCATTGTTGGACCTAAGGATGTAAATACAGTTTTCCTTCAACAAGATGTCTCTTGTATTAATCTGAAAGCAGAGTTCCAGAAACACTACATGGTGTCAGAAGTTGGTGATTTTACAGGCTACAGCACTGATCAACAGCAGTAAACATCCTGCAGTAAGAAACACAGCATGGAATTTGCAGTATGCAGCCACCCAGCATGACTGGGATAGTGTCAACAGCAGCAGAGCTCATTTTCAAAAGGCAAAAGAAGAGGAAGATAAACGCGGTTACTTGTTGTTATGGCTTGGGAGAAAAGGAGGGACATTTATAACCTCATGGGGAGACATGTCTGTAGAGGAGAGCAATCAGCTCAGTTCTTATTATACAAGATACAGTGATTATGTAACCCCTAAAGCAAACCCCATCTTTGCAAGATATAAATTTATAACAGGATGCAAGATGCAAATGGACTATAGGACAGTTTGTGACCAGACCTGAAATTATTGAGCTATGATGTGCATTCACCGATGCTGATGAAATGATTTGTGAAAGAATTGTGTTTGGCACAAATGCCAACAGCTCCAAACAGTCCCGTTTTCGGCGGGACTGTCCCGTTTTTGGGGTCCTTTCCCGTGTCCCGGCACCCCCTCTCTGTTCCCGCATTGGCCTGTTTTTTCCCGGGTGTCTGGTTCATTTTAAGGTAAAAACGCTAAACCAGAAGTGCACTAGCAGGCTTTAGGACCCTGCAGTTGGAGACTCCCAGTCCTGCCTGCTGGGTATGTCCACCCTAAAAAAAATTTCACCAAAGATTCCCCGTCCCCCCACCCAACTGCTATGTTAGTATTATTAGAAAATGGCCCAAACTTTACTTACCTTCCTCTTGCCTCCCCGCGCTGCCATGCCCTCTGCTGCGAGTAAATGCAAGCAGAGGGGTGGACGGCAGTCAAGAGGAAGGTAAGTAAGTCTGTTTAGGGCATTTTCTAATAATACTAACATAGCAGTTGGGGCTGGGGGGACAGGGGGAATCTTTGGTGAAAAGGGGTTTACACTAGGGGAGGGAATGCTAATAAGGAGGGAGAGGGAGGGGAGAGGGCTGCAGTACGCATGCCAAACTTCTCCAGAGGCCAGTTAGGAGGCAGATTCCTATATGGACTCTGTATCCTCCTGGTGGGCATTTTTGGGACTTTGGGGGGGGGACTACAGGAAACCCATATGGAGATGGGATTGGAGGTAAGATGATTAAACTACACTACATGATGGGCCAGTAGTTGGGGGGATTATAGTTTTGGGGGTGGACATGCCCTTTAACAGAACGGAGCTCTGGGATTGAGCTTGGAGAGGGAGAGCGGAAATGCTGAAGGTCTGTGTGAGACTCTCGTTACACTGTAAGTTCATCTGGAGTGTTTAGTAAAGTGAGTGCACAGAGTTAGATACTAGTACAGGCACACAGTAAATTACAGCACCAAACCTTATTATTTCTTCCCTTACAGGGCCAGTGTTAGCTTCTAGTAAGGGTCAGTTAGGGGTGCAGTGCCTCAAAGCTAGGTACAACAGATAGTTATGTCTCAATCTAGTCAGTTAGTGTGCCCTGGGGGGTACAAGACTTTGTGTATCAGTAATATCTGTATGTTTGTGTAGTGTGTATCAGTCCATGTGTGTGTCAGTATATGTCAGTGATGTGGTGTATGTGGTCAGTATACGTGAATGTGGGTGTAGTGTGTGTCCAAATATCAGTGTACATGTGTCATGTTTGTAGTGTGTGTCAGCATATCTCTATGTGTGTTAGTTTATGTGTCCGTATATCAGTGTATGTGTGTCATGTATGTAGTGTTTTGTGTCAGTGTGTCAGTATATATCTGTGTGTGTGTGTGTCTCAGTATAATCAGTGCATGTTTAGTCTTGTGTGGTGTCAGTATTGAATGCCATGTTGTGTGTCAGAGTGTATGCTGGGTTTGGTGTCTCAGAAATGTCATCGTTGATGTGTGGTCCAGTTTGTGTCCATGTTTGTGTGTCTGTTGTCATGCATGTTTGTGTCATATGTGTGGTTAAGCGTAGTATGTGCAAAGATAGAGATATAGGTTGACACAGACGACAGATAGATAAATAGTAGATAAAGATACACATAGAAAGGTAGTAACAGACAGCCAGACAAGAGATAAATGAATTACAGGTAGATAAAAAGATGCAATAGACAAATAGAAGACAGGGAAGACGAAAAGAATAAATGACATACAGATAGACAGGTAACAGACGACGAAGAGATATACATACATAGATAGACATGTAGTAGCATGGACAGAAAGAGATATATAATTAAGATGAACAGAAGATATATAGATAGACAGATAGATAGATGAGATAGATAGATAGATAGATAGATAGATAGAGTAGATAGAAGACATAGATAGACAAATAGATAGATAGGTAGACAGACTATAAAAACAGATACAAACAAACAACAAATAAACACCTGATATTAGCATATTGGGTAGTGGTGTATGCATATTTTAATTCTTCTTTTCATGGGATTTATCTTTAAATTGGGGGCGTAACCTATGAAGATGGGAGTGGTTAGAAAACAGGCATGGCCTAATAAAAGCGTGTGTGGCCAAAATTTGGCCCGCTAACGCGCCCGCAACTGCTCTCCTTTTTAACTGTCCCTCTTTTTGTGTTTTCAAATGTTGGGAGGTATGCAAATGCCACTAAAGTGCAAGAGAAATTTAATAAATCAAGGTGCTGATCTCAGCCTTAACAGAACAATTAAGTTTGCAAGATGCCATGAAGCACTCAGACACAAATAAAATTTATGTCCATCAAAAGGCCAATATGCCTCAAATGTAAAAAGAACAATCATTTTGCTAGAATGTAAAACAGCTGATGTAGAGAACATTGATGTGGATGAGGATCCATGTGATTTATGTATAGAAATGGTAACTGTAACTGGTCAGTCTGCATTTATAAGTGAAATTGGAACAGACCAGACTGACCAGGTTTTCACTGAAATATCAGTAGGACCCAAACTGTGCAGATACAGTTCAAACTGGATCAGGTCCCAAGTAAATGTCATACCTTTCCATATATTTCAACAAAACATTTTCAGAGACACATAAAGACAACAAATCGCAGTTTTATGGGTAGGGAGGGGAACAACTAGATGTGAAAGGCATGGTGCACTTTGGACTGTATGTACAAATGTAATAAACAGAAATTGCAATTTTACATTGTCGTACCATTGCAGTCCTATTTTGGACTCAGAGCATGTCTGGACTTAAAACTGATTCAGCTAATATATCTGTTGCAGATTGTCCACAAACTGACTCTAACAATAACTTAACAATGCCTCAGATATTGTAAAGGAATACAAGGATGTCTTTCATGGGCTGGGACAGTTCCCAGGGAGTGCAAAATTAAAGTGGATACATGATGTACTCCAACAGTGCATGCACCTCGCAGAATTCCAATAGCTCTAAGAAAGACTTTCTAATGAGATTGATAGAATGCAAAAACTGTGTAATTGTCAAAGTAGATAAACCACTGAATGGGTTAATTTAATGGTAATAGTAGAAAAACCAAGCACTGGAGCACTACGGATTTGTCTTGACCCCAGAAACCTAAACAAAGCAGTAAAACAGAGCACTATCAAATGCCTACCCTCGGAGATATTACTACCAAACTAGCAGGTGCAAAATATTTTAGTGTCCTTGATGCGAGATCAGGATATTGGCAAATAAAACTAGACCAGGAGAGATTCTATGTTAACAAAATTTACACACCACCACAAGGAAGGTAAGCGCTTTACCCGTTTACCATTTGGTATTAACTCTGCTCAGGAAGTCTTCCAAAGAAAAGTAGATGAAACATATGCAGGTCTTCAAGTGTTGCTGCGTATGTGGAGGATCTTCTTGTTATGGCAAAACTATGGAAGAATATGATTCTAAACTGAAAGTCATGCTTCAAAGGTCCAGGAACAGAGAAGTTTAAATTCAATGCTGAAAAATGCACTCTAAGGGGCATATTTATAAGCTCGTTAAGTTTTCCGCGCCTTTCACGACATTAACGCATAATCGCGTTTAACGCGATTTATATAATGTCCCAAAAACGGCCGCGAAAAGTTAACGAAGTGTTAACCCTTTGCGGCGATACTTACCTGTTAACCGCCGCTTCTATTTATAGCGGCGGTAGGTGTATGCGCAGTGCTATTATCGGCCGATAATAGCCTCCCCATGGCGGGATGGCAGCAACCCGCGGCGGATGGTCGCACCCGCCCTGGGAGGCACGCCCACCCCGCCCACAACCCCCCGCGGCGGAGACCACCCGCCGCCGCTTCCCAGCAGCCCCTCCCAACCGCTTCCCCCCTCGCGCGCAATCTCGGAACTGGAGGCTAGGAGGGGCTGCCCGGGAAGGGGCCGCAGCAGTGGTCGCGTCCACCCGCCGCGCACCCCCCTCCCCACAACCCCTCCAAGCCCCCGCCGCTCCCGGGAGGGGAAGGGAGGGAGCCGCTGGGAGGGTGAGGAACCCTCCAGCGGGGCCCCGAGAAGGGCCTTTTGGGGCTTAAAGGGGTCCCCCAGCCCGAACCGGGACCCCCCTCCCCGGCCCTATCAGGGCTTTTGGCGGCACTTACAAGTGCCTTTGGCGGGGTCACCCCCAGTGTGCGGTCTTAAAAGAGCCCTTGGGCGGCGTCTTCTTTCTTCCAGTCCCGGCGACACCAGCTCCGCGAGCGCCGACCCCGAGAGGACCCCAGCGGCCGACGGGGTTACACCGCGCGGGCGCCGGCGACCTCAACGAGGCGATCTGTAATCGGACGCTCTACGTCTTCGGGCTGGCGACACCCACACCACTCAGGTCGCCGATGCCAGGCAGACCACACCGCCGCCTCAGCGGAGCATTTTTAATGCTTTTTGCATGCTTTACATTAACCAATCAGATTACTGAACTTCTGAAATCTGATTGGATAATGTAAAGCATGCAAACCCAAGCATTAAAAAATTGACCAATCAGAAATGAATTAGGGTTTTCTGCAACCTATATAAAGAGGTGCACTCCGCTGCGGAAATCAGATGCCATCGCAGTAGATGGCTGAAGAAAGAAGCGGTTGACAACATCGGCTCCCGCTGCGGCCGTGGTGCCAGCGGGCTCACTGGCGGCCGCAGTGAGTCTGCCTGCGATCGGCGACCTGAATGGTGTTGGTGTCGCCAGCCCACGACGTCACGTCAGATCAAGACGCCGGCAACATCGGCCTCGTTGAGGTCGCCGGCGCCCGCCGGGTACCCCTGCCGGCTGCAGGGGTACCTCTCGGGGTCGGCAGCCTCGGCAGCTGGTGTCGCCGGGACTGGAAAAAGAAGACGCCGCCCAAGGGCTTTTTAAGAGCCGCACAACTGGGGGTGACCCCGCCAAGCACCCCTCCCAGCGGCTCCCTTCCTTCCCCTCCCGGGAGCGGCCGGGGCGGGGGCTGGAGGGGTTTGCTGGGAGTGGGTGCGCGGGGGTGGTCGCGAACACCTGCTGCGGCCCCTTCCCGGCAGCCCCTCCTAGCCTCCCGTTCCGAGATTGCCGCAAGCGGCGAAGGGGTTGGGAGGGGCTGCTGGAAGCGGCAGAGGTGGTCGCCGCCGCGGGGGGGTTTTGTGGGCGGGGTGGGCGTATGCCCCCCCCTTAGCAGAGGGCGTCGGGAAGGGATTTTAAGTCCTTTGCGACGATACTGTACAGTATCGCGCGAAGGGACTTAAAATTACCGCAACACATCGCGGCCGTGATACATATTGCGGCCACGATACATATCCGGCAATGGCGCTCGCCATTATAAATACGGCGATAGCGTATTTTTGCGGCTGCGATGTGCTGCGGTAATTTTTTTGCGCTATTTTCGATTTTTTATAAATATGCCCCTAAGACAAAGAAGTTAAATACTTTTGGACACATTCTATCAGAGGAGGGTTAAAACTGATCCAACAACAAAATATACACGATTTCTAAATAGAGGCCACCTAACAAATCGGTCAGAGATGGAAACAGTTTTAGGACTGGCTAATTACCTGGCCAAATTCATTCCAAATCTTGCTGTCCTATGTCACCTCTAGAGAATTTTAAAGAAAAACTCTGACTTTCAATGGGAGTCACAAAAGAATGAGGCTTTAATAAAATGAAAACAGTGATTTCCAATGCAGCCACTCTAAAGGTGCCCATACATCTATAAGATTTTACTACCCACCGAGTGCCACGCGATGTTGATCGATCCGGCCGAACCGCTTCTCCCGATCTTACATTCGACCACTGCTACGCAAAAGAATGGAATTTTGCGATCGCATGTCGGTCGAATGTAAGATCGGGAGAAGCGGTTCCGGCAGCATCGATGAATCGCGTGAGCGCTCGGTCGGTAAGTAAATTTATAGATGTATGGGCACCTTAACATACTATGGCAACCAAAAAGGAGGTAACAATCCAGGTTGATGCATCCAAACAAGGGCTTGGTGCAGTTTTGCTGCAGGAAGGAAAACCAGGTCTTTATGCCTCCAAGTCCACTAACAGATACAGAAATTATTAAGCTCAAATAGAAAAGGAAATGTATTCAAGTTATTTGGATGTGAACGTTTCCATCAATATATTTATGGGCGACAAGTCACCATGAAATCAGACCGTAAGCCCTTAGAAATTATTATGAAAAAGTCTGTCATCTGCCCCCGCCAGGCTACAAAGGATGATGTTGCGTCTTCAGAATACAATATCTTTGTGACAATACAAGCCAGGGAACATGATTCCCGTTGCAGATACCTTAAGTAGATTGCCCCTTGAAGTAAAGAGTCCGCAGAAGAAGCATTGAAACACAAGTCCATTTAGTTATGTCAAATCTTCCAATATCACACAAGAAATAGAAAGCTCACAAATGCAACTGCAGGATTCTCAACGTCTACTCTAAAGAAAATCATACTGAATATGGCCAAAAGTCCATACTGATTATGGATTCCTCTATAAAGGCTAGCTTTTGTTAAATAGAATGCCTAATAAGAAACAACTACTACTGTTGTTTGTCCAGCTTTCCTGGAGAGAGCGAACAGAGTTTCATACTTTCTTTCTGTGGATTTACAAACACAAATAGTTCAGAACATTTTTCATATCAGTATTGTTACTTGATGAGCAGTTTAAACAAATTAACTAAACAAAAATAATTAACAGTAACTTTACATACTATGCTAACAAAATTTTTTAGAATTTGACTTTAGTGGTTTCCACGTGTCCTTGGAAACTAAGGGTAAGGTGTATAGACCTTACAATGAGTTATAAACAAGCGGGAGTACCCGCTTCTAGGGGGGTATGCATTTTCACCTCTCGGTGACTGACCTGGTTGCCACCCTCCAAGCTCTGGACATCTCGGCCTCTTTACCATGAAAAATGTATGGAGTTATTTGTGGCGGGCGATATTTATATATTGGATCTACCTTATTAAACGAAGAATTTTTGGGGCTTTCGGGTTTGACGATAGTAAAGTTATAGAGTAAAGTTTAGTAATCTGAGAGAGGGAAGGAAAAGATAAAAAAAAGGTTATCTTACTCAGGTCGTTAGGCCTATATAGGTTTTCTAATTGTAGTCTCTTAAGTTTCCAGACTAGATTCTGGGATTGATTGTGTCCTGAGTCTTGACCATTATGTTCGCTTTGAATATTAGAAAACAAAGGTCATGGGTCAAATGTGGCCTAAGTTTCTGAATTACGTAAACAACTTGTATTTGTAGTGTTTTTATGTAAAATTAGGTGCTTTTCATTGTGTAACAGAAAGGGAAGTTTAAGTATAACTTTGAATTGGCTTGAAGGGCTGCATTTGGAAGGGAATATGTGTGTTTGCTGCAGATTTAAAACTCAATAATGGGAATGATGAGTTTTGTAGTGAACGCTTGTTTTGGACAAAAAAAACTTTTGTGGTACCCAGCCAAAGTGGTGCTAATTTGATCCAATCAATCAGAAAGCTAACATCTGATAGCGTCATTTTCAATGATAATGATTTTTGATCAAAATTATTTTTTTGACTATAGTTACTCTTTAAGTATGTCTGCCACAGTAATGGATAAGTCGATCAGTAGTGTGTGTACCTGTGTCAGGTTGGGGGTTCAAAAACCTTTTTAACTGGTCAAAACATTTTTGACTTAGTTACCCTTTAGTAGGCGGCACGTAATGAGGGGTAGGTCAGTAGGTGTATGTACAGTGCCAGGTGGGGGTTAAAAAAAACAACTTTTTTGATGGTTGGTCAAAATTTATTTTTTTTATTTTAATTACCCTTTAAGTATGGCTGCCACAGTAATGGATAAGTAGATCAGTAGGTGTGTGTACCTGTGTCGGGTTGGGGTAAAAAAACAAACTTTGTTCATGATTAGCCGAATTTATATTTGACTATAGTTACCTTTAATATGGTTGCCATGAAAATGGAAGGGTAGGTCAGTAGGCATGTGTACCTGGATCAGGTTGGGGGTTAAAAAAAACAAACTTTTTTGATGATTGGTCAAAAAAATTTTTTTACTTTAGTTACCCTTTAGGTATGCTGCCACAGTAATGGATAAGTAGATCAGTAGGTGTATGTACCCTGTGTCCGGTTTGGGGGTTAAAAAACAAACTTTTTTGAAGATTGTCAAAATTAGTTTTTTTTACTTAAGTTACCCTTAGGTATGGCTGCAACAGTAATGGAGGGGTAGGTCAGTAGGTATATGTAACTGTTCCACGTGGGGGTTAAAAAAACCAACCTTTTTTATTATTAATCAAAATTAATTTTTTGACTTAGTTACCCTTTAAGTATGGCTGCCACGTAATGGTATAATAAATCGTAGTGTGTGTTCCTGGGTCTGGTTGAGGGGGTATGTCTCTGTTTTGTGTTTACAACCATAAAACTATATTTATTGAGGATAAATCTAAATTAGTTTTTTCGACTTTAGTTACCCTTAATTATGGCTACCACCATAATGAATTATTGATAGTAGGTGTGTGTACCTGGGTCTGGTTGAGGGGGCATGTCTTTTTGTGTTTACAAACCATAAAACTATCTTTTATTGAGGATAATCTAAATTAGTTTTTTTGACTTTAGTTACCCTTTAAATATGGCTTCCATGGGAATGGAAAGATAGGTCAGTAGGTGGGTGTACCTGGGTCTTGTGGGGGGGTTGGGGGTATCACCATTTGTATTTATGACCATGAAAAAAACTGTTTTGAAATATCCACATTTAGGATTGTTGCCATTATAGTCTTTGGAAAAATGTCCGGAAAGTTTTAGGGTTGTAAACACAAAAAAGACATACCCCAGGTACACACACCTACTGATCTACTTATCCATATGGTGGTTGCCTTACTAAAGGGTAACTAAAGTCAAAAAAACTAATTTAGATTTATCCTCAATAAAACAACCCAGACCCAGGTACACACACCTACTGATTTACTTATCCATACTGTGGCAGCCTACTTAAAGGGTAACTAAAAAAAACAATTTTGATTGATAATAAAAAAGGTTTGTTTTTTTAACCCCCATGTGGCACAGTTCATACACCTACTGACCACCCCTCCATTACTGTGCAGCCATACCTAAAGGGTAACTAAGTCAAAAAAATTGTTTGACTAATCATGAACAAAGTTTGTTTTTTTACCCCCAACCCGACACAGGTACACATACCTACTGATCTACTTATCCATTACTGTGCAGCCATACTTAAAGGGTAACTAAAGTAAAAAAATAATTTGACCAATCATCAAAAAGGTTTTTTAACCCCCAACCTGACACAGATACACACACATTAGTGATCTACTTATCCATTACTGTGGCAGACATACTTAAAGAGTAACTAAAGACAAAAAAATAAATTTTGATCAAAAATCATTATCATTGAAAATGTCACTAATTTGCCCTAACCAATCAGATGTTAGCTTTCTGATTGATTGGATCAAAATTAGCACCACTTTGGGCAAGGTACACACAAAAGTTTTTTTTGTCCCAAACAAGCGTTCATTACAAACTCATCATTCCCATTATTGAGTTTTGAAAATCTGCACAAACACACTATTCCCTTCCAAATGCAGCCCTTCAAACCAAACAGGTTTATACTTAAACTTCCCTTTCTAGTTATATGATTGCTGATTAAAAATCAAGGCCCTTTGTTTGATAAACCGCCCTACTCTTTAACTACAAACACCACTGACTCTGTTTAAAGGGACAGTTCAGTGGAAATATTATATTTGTTAAATTGTTAGTTTGGGTAATGCCTTTTTAGTTATTCTACATATTCTCTCCCATTTTGAAAAATCAGTTGATTTCATATCCTTTGGCAGTTCCCTGCTGGTGAGTGACTGACATTGCAGGGGCTAACGGTCTTCTTCTTTCAGGAGGCACCACATCCTGGAATGTTCCTACAGTAATTTCTACTGATTGGCTGTTGGATGGGTCAAAGATGCTCAGATCTCTACTGAGCAGCTAAATCAACCCAGGCGCTGTCAAGGGCAAGACCATAACGGTCTCTACTGGGGTCCTGCAAACAGAAGCCAGTAATTCATTGTATTTATTTATACACAGACAAAATGCTGAATTGGCAGATGAGTCATTGGGATGAAAAAATACTGCTCTTTTTCTGAAAAGTATATGTATTTGGCACCCTTTAAAGGTGATCCCTTCATTATGTTTGAAAATTAACTATTGAGGTATGAAAAGAGAGAAGATAGTAAAGAAACATAACAATGATTAACCTTAATAGCGTTTCAAAAAGATTATATATTTAGACTGGTCCTGCCCCTCTGGGCCAATTAATGAAGAAAAATGAGATAGAAGTATAGGACAATTCTTTACCCATATGTCTTATACTAATATTTTAACTGGGGATTAGGAAATCTGGGAGGGGAGACACGGTATCTTGTCCCCGTTATCTGTCTCTTGTCTCTTTTAGTGTCTCCCTCTCACCCAAAGGTTGTGCACTGATATAGCAATTTTAGAGAGACTATAGTGGTAACCGGGATTTCCTAGTATCCTTTTATTATGACATTTGTAACCCTTTTTTCTTGTTTGTTATAATGTCTTTGGTTTCTATGATTTGGTTATTAGTATTGGTACAACTGGGTATAAACCCTAACCCAGAAGGGGAGGAGATATAGTTATAATAGCCCAGGCTCCTGATTAACTATAGCATCCGGTAATTAGGGTAGGATAGATTGCTAATTTAACAAAGCATATTAACATCTGTTGACATGAGGAATAAACCTCATGGAAAGAAAGGAGATAGAAAAGAGCAAATAACATAACACAATATCCTCATGACTTCTGCCCGGTATACAACCAAGATTTGTAAATTATTGCTTATAACCACTATAAACATAAACAGTTCGCTCCGTGCTCCAAGGTAGCACCGTATTTTGGACCGTCTAATGTTTTCTTAAAGGGTCCCAATCCCATATACCATTGATAACATAATGCCTTGTCATAGTCTCCTTCAGTTTTATATGGATCATTGGTGATATAAATATGGGTTATACATCTGTCTTTCCCTTTATTCGAAATGTTTATCGTTTGGTCCGTCCCGGGCCTAGAGTGCACGGTCTCGGTTCGATATGATCCCATACCACTGTACATAGGGCGTAAATAACTGAGCCTGGTTCTCTATACGAGTGGGGACAATTATACCTTTTTAGCAGTTATGGGGTCGCATCTGGGATTGGACACCCAGATAGGTAAGGCATAGTCTAAAAACACAGTACTTGCGGTTTTTGACCAAGTCAATTTGACTGTACTAGAGTTTCAAGGACTACACCTCTCTGGCTCCTCTGAGGTTTAGGCTGGACTAACCGCCACTCGATTTTGGTGAGATTTCTTCAGGGTTTGTTGTGCTGGTCCTTGGATTGCTCTGGTGTTTGTAGGCCCAGTTTTTAAGGAATCCCACTTTATGTTCCGGCTGTGTCAAGGAGATTGTTCTACCCCCGACACCACTATTAAATGTAATGGAAAGTCCCTCTGTGTTTTATCTTGTTCTTGGATGGTTCTCTCTATATTCAGGTACAGTGAATGTAGGTCTCCACGTGTGCAGAGTTGGGAGTTCTGTGCTTTCACTTGGCTGGGAGCCGGCTCCATCTTGGGTCTCCTTGGAGTCTCGTTTCTGCTTAAAAATCTGTAATGTCTCCTTTAGAATGTTGTTGAGATGTTTGGGACCAATCCTCGGTGTCAGGTTTACTTTTCCTGTGTTGGTGGTGAAATTCTGTATCAGGAAAGTTTGTAAAAGTAGCTGAATTAGGCCAAAACAGCTGGAGATCAGCTCATACATAACCCTCACATTGCCAGTCAGACTCCCCCCCAATGATAAGAAACTTTTATTGAATCTCCTGTTGGTTTTTATGGTTCATATTTTTCACAAAGTTACATTTTTAGCTATATATATCTACATGAATAGGATCCAGGGCATTGTTTGTTTTAGGGTTTCTAGAAAAACTTTCATTAGTGGAAGGATTCTATCTTTTCCCTTTTGAATGATAATTAGCAGCATTGTTCATTGGAGGTGTGTGAGGCTGTGGAATATAACAGAACTGGCATTGTTATTGTTTTAACTGTCATGAACCGTAGTAAAAATGTTTATGTTTGGGAGTAGTATTATTAATGGTTTCATCTGGGTATAAAGAAAAGCCTCAAAGTTACAGAAACATTCCCCTGGCCATTTTCACATTTCAAAAAGATGACGTGATTGTGCACTGTAATCCCATTTTGCACTGTGAGATTTTAAGACAGACTCAAACATCAAGACATTGCTCATCTTTGATCTGTTCCCGATACTACTCATTCCCAAAAATGACTACACAAATTCCTTCCCGCATACATTGCAGGCAGCAGTGGTGGCATGGATCCCACTCTGCAGGCTTGCGTCCACAAGTTAAAGTGGTGCACACAAAAATCTGCTGGAATATATAATACATTTGTATGCGCACAGCAAATCTATTCTGTACACTGAGATTTTTTTAATATTAAGGTTGGGTGGGGGTGGGGGTTTAAATATATATGGGCAGGTTAATAAATAAACCCATCTATCCTAGTAATCTGCCCATGTCAATTTTGGCTTTCCAGGAACAGACCCTGCTATATAAAAAGACTAATGTAGATGATACAGGGCTGGTGCCGGTAAACTGGGCCCTTTAGGCTTGTGCTTTAATGAGAGGCAGAAAAATTAAAATTTGCCAGATTTCAGTAAAGATGAACATGTAGCCTGCAGCCCATTCATTGTCTATTACATTATAACAGAAGAGCAGGAATAACATCTAAATGAATGATTAGAACATTTTCTGTAGATGCTGAAACCTAGTTGTTAGTGTAGATTGTCTGTTTTGAACAAGGTCATTCTGATCACTGGATTTCCTTTTCCTACTTGTTTGAAGGGGTTTGCTGGCCATACATTATCCAATGTACCTGCTGGTTCCCCAAACTGTCTGGGATCCAGAATGGGAACATTGGTAGGTAGTGCACTAAACGATCTGATATTAGATTTGACAATTAAATGTTGACCTAATATTGAGCCAGTGTATGGCTAGCATAAGATCAGTAATGCTCATTTAGTTGTCTTCCAGTATAGACTGTTAATCCCAGAGGTTATATGTGGGTTTATGGCGTACAAGCTAATAACCTGTGTGTTCTGCTGGCTGGACCCTAACTTTGCATATAAAAAGATCAATTTGCTAACCTGCAGAATGACTTAGACTACTGGAAAAACACAGTTAGACAGATGCAAAAGGGTGTTGGCCATCTTTTTATCATGCAAAATTGTTTGCTAATGACAAGCCCTCCTCTCCAAACAATCCCAGGTTTCACATGATCCTTACAATGGGATTCTTGTGTAGAACTCGCTCCGTTTCACACAGGAATGAAGGAGAGCAAACTGGGTGGAATCTGTACCGGCACATGTGTAAGAAATTTTAAGAATGGAGATAACCTTTTAATATAGATACCAATGATCTGCTACATGGCTGCTATCGGTAAGTAATTCAGAGTTCTACATTTATCCACAGGTTTTAAAGACTATGTAGGACATACATCCGTTGTTTCTAGATTTTCAGTCTGTAAGATGATCCAAATATTAGAATAAATACGGTGCATTAAACTATAAACACCCTTGGATTACAGAAAGCCTGCACAATGTGGGGATTTATACATGACAACAGGGTTTTTAAAACAACCTGTATTCTACCACTGCTCTGTTCCTTAGCCAACATGGATTTTCTTATCTACTACGTAACTATTGTTTTTTACGCAAATTTGTAATAAATATTATAAATATTTGCGTTTTGTGTGTTCGTTCTGAACCAATCTGATCACAGATGCCAATTGTCCTTGAATTGGCCTCTTAGAAATGCTAAGCCAGTGCTCTTTCTTTATAAATTTAATTGCCAAAGCTTTGTGCTCTCTTAATATGGGAAAAATGTTGGGCATTTAGGGCATTTTTATGCACAAGCATTGGTTGTGTAATTAAAATTCACATTTAGCTTCCACAACCCTTGTGATGTTATGAGGTATTTACCCTCCAACCCCCCTCTCCCATTGATGCACCCAGGGAGAGATCATTACCCACTAGTCCTCACCTCTGGATTTACTCTAGATTACTGGTAATATTCCAAGATAGCTCTTGGCAGTTCGGTTCACGCCCCCTCCCTCAGTCCTGGACCTTGCCAATGAGAAAAAGTTCCATTTTAAACAATAAGAACTTTATTGAATAACCCGGTTATTCAATAAAAGTTCTTATCGTTTAAAATGGTGCTAATTTTGCCCTAACCAATCAGATGTTAGCTTTCAAATGTTAAACAAGATCCCCAGGGTTATTTAATAAAAGTTCTATTGTTTAAAATGGTGCTAATTTTGCCCTAACCAATCAGATGTAGCTTTCAAATGTTAAATAAGATCTGATTGGTTCGGGCAAAATTAGCACCATTTTAAACGATAAAACTTTTATTGAATCTCCCTGATTGTTCTTAGTTCCAGAATCTTGGAGTCTAACATTTTAAAAGAATTGAAACAGTCGTGTGGATTAAAGGGATCGGAGTTGGCATGTTTTTACATTTTGCAAATATCAAAGCAAATATTTAAAGATCTGCTAACCCCGGGATATTGATTTAGCTCCAGCAGATGGATTACTCATCAGAAAGTGCAAATGGGAGTTTAAAATTATTAACATTACTCATTCTGGGCTGTCACAAGGTGGCAATAAAAGGGTGTTCTGTTTATTTTGTACTTTTATATGATGTTGTTGGTGGAAAGAGATAAATATTGTAAAAACATGCAAATTCGAATCAATTTCTGACTCATTTATATTTTTATACTTCTGTTTTAGTGGCAGTATACACCTATATCTGATATAACCTCCATGTACCAGCTATGTTTAAAATGTTATTTTAAACTTTTTATTGCTTTCAGGGAGATTGAGAGGTGCCAGTCTGTGTTCATTGCCAGTGTATTTATCTCTGTGCCCCAAAAAGCTACACTGACTTTATATTCTAAAGAGCTATTATTTGACATCCTGAATATGACTTAGTAAATGTATTTGCTCTATATAGGGTCCTTAGAAAAAGCTATAGCTACCATGGGCCCTCAAACCACCCCCTTACCCTAGTACCCAAGTTGAGAATCCAAGTCTCATATCCTTAGCCCCTGGATTTGCCATGGATGCCCCACACCATACCATCAAAGTCCATCTTGTAGTGCCGGTCCAACCCCACCCCTCCCACAATCCCACACTTAGTCATTTGGAAGATGTGTTCTGCTAAAATGTGTCTTTCAGTTGGCTATCGCTTTGTCCAGACAAATCATTGGTTCATATTTAATATACAATGTGTAAATCCAAATGGAGATGACTGTGACTTCCGTAAAATATAAAAAATATAGTGTACACATTACTAAGTAGCTTCTTATTTAAGAGATATTACATCCCTTACAGTGTAATAAAAGTCACTAAGTAGCTCCATAATTATTTGGAAATTATGGTCAGAAGGGACCTTTGATATATTGGGGGTATTTTGTCTTATAAAACATCATTTTATAGGGTCATTTTAAAGCAATTAAAATAAATATATTAATATAAATCAAATTTAACCTACCCCTAAAAACATGACCTTATGTCACCTTGTAGTCCCCTGACCTATATAAAACTATTGGCCTGCATCTCATACTTATATGATGAGGGAGCTCCTTGGTGATTAATATCCTTATTACAGGGATGGCAGCATTTTTATTACTAATGTTTTCTGTAGAAAATATTACTACAGCAATGGAGACAACAGTTTTTTTGGATATGTTTGTTCTTTCATCAAGCCAGTGTCTATTTAAATGAAAATATTCACACTGCAAGGTAACCACTAGAGGCCAGTATTAGCACATCAATCGCAGTGCAACTTCCTACATTGAGGAAAAACTACTTTGTAGTGTGTATGACATGTGATATGTATTTAAAGAGCAGTGTTTGCATTCTTGGCAAGTGTTAGATATATTGTTTGAGATTTTTTTTTACAAACCTATACAATGACAGCTTGCTTGTTTTTTTATAAAGCACATTATGCAGGTTATAGTAACCGAGGTACCCAAAACACAGAGCGATGCAAAAATCCCAACACAAGAAAAAGTACAAAGGTTTTAATGAAATAGGTTATGCCATGGTTTTATTAGTTATTGTTTATTATTTGATTTTTACTTCTACAGTATTATTTATTTCAATTTGATTCCATCTAAACTTTTGCTTGTGTTTATAGGGGAACTGTGGTCCAAAATGACTTTAGGTAAATTGATAGGAATGCTCTCCTGAGAATTGTTGCCATTTATTTTATGTTTATTTGCATGTTTTGAAGATATTTACATTTTTTGTGTGTGATCGTGCAGCAGCATCACCAGGTCCCCTGCACTTCCTGCTACCTGCTTTGAAACCATGTCAGTGGAGGACAGTCAATCTGCCCTGTGTCCTCCTCCTCCCTTGCACGCCCCCTGGTCCCTCCCACTCATGGACCCCTTGGCCCCTCCATTTGCAGGCCCCCCATGGCCCCTTCCCTTACAGCCCCATGTGTCCCCGCCCACTCGCAGGTGCCTTGGCCCTGCCCACTGGCAGCTGCCGTGGCTCTCCACTCACGGTGCCGTGACCCCGCCCACTCATGGGTGCCATGGCCCCACCCTTGTGTAGATTCCCTTACTTTCTCTGTGGGTATCTTCACACAGCAGGGAGGAGAGGACTTCCTGTCTCCTGTCGTCTGTCACTGAAGTCTGAGGCTGTGCTCGCCAGAGGCAAGGTGGAGGAGCATCCTTAGGAATTTCACATGTTGGCCTCCCACCGATTAATTTTTTGGTCAGTAATTCCCTTATATCTTGGGCTTTGGAGCACAAGAGAGGGTGGTTGATGGCTTTTCATTTAAACTCATTTTTGTTTGGAACCACATTCCCCTTTAAGAACTTGTCCATAAGGTTTTTAACACCAGTATGTTTAAAGTGAAGTTCAGTGGAAAATATCAATTTTAAAAATTCTTGGTTGTATTGTGCATACCTAGTTATTCTACATATTCTCTCCCATTTTGAAAAATCAGTTGATTTCATACCCTTTGCTGTTCCCTGCTGTTGACATTAGTGAGCTCCATTTCAGGTTCTAACGGTCCTTCTTCTTCCCAGGATGCACCACATCCTTGGAATGTTCCTAAACAGTAATTTCTACTGATTGGCTGTTGGATGGGTCAAAGATGCTCAGATCTTACTGACAACTGAATCAACCCAGGCGCTGGGTCAAGGGCAAGACCATAACGTTCTCATTAGGGGTCCTGCAAACAGGAAGTCAGTATTTCGGTTGCATTTATTTATACACAGACAAAATGTGGAATTGGCAGATTAAGGTCATTGGGATGAAAAATACTGCTCTTTTTTTCGAAAAGCATATGTATTTGCAAATATGCTCTTGTGATACTTTTCATGCCATTCATGTGAATATTCCCATCTTTCAGTAAACTTTTCAGCCTCTTTTCTGTTTTTTAGTTTGTTTTTGTTGAGATGGAGTGATTGGCTGTTTGCCAACTACCTTTTCTCTCTTCTTCATCTCTCTTTTTTCGACTGGTGTGATACCTTGCAATCACCCTTGCAACCCAGGTCTAATTGTCTCATCACTTGTCATTGAATGATATCCCTAGGGTGTACGTGGCTGTGCATGACATCCACTAAAACAACATTTATTTTTTAAAGACTTTAAAAACACCCAACTGAAAGACGAGATTTTTACATTTCAGACTGGAATGATCAGCACTTCCAGCAGAGCTAGGCGACATCAGTTCTCAGCTCTGTGGAAAAAACTAAAGGTTTGTAAGTTTAAGGTTAGGTATATCTACTTCAAAGTTTACAATCTTATGTTAAGTCCCCTTTAATTATTCAGTGGTAAGATTGGCTCTGGGACCTGAATTACCTTAATTCCAACAATAATGCAGGCATTTCTCAATCCAAATATGTAAATAGCAGTAAAAAAACAAAATCTGTCCATATTAATTATTTGTAATTGAAGTATTTCCACCCCAAACAAACGTTAAAATCTAGCCTAATTGTCCTCCAAAACTCGACCTTGCAAGGTTCTTACTGCTCAAATGTGCTCCAATCTACTTACAGCCCTCGTTCGTCGGCTGTCTTCTGCTTAGCTTCCGTGCCTTTTCTGTGCATGAAAGCTGCAGAAGGGGCCAGACCAGCAGCGGCATCTGTGATAAGCTGAGACACGATATATCAGCCAATCACAGGGCTGCTGCCGGCTCAGCCCCTTTTGCAGCAGCTTCCAATCATAGGCTAGATTTAAATGTTTGTTTGGGTGGTGGACATACCCTTTGAAATAAATCTATTTGGCGCAGGGGAGCCCCCCCTTCCTCTATCCATCCATCTCCATCTTGCTGCTGGTGCCCTACCCATAGTGGGGTAGGGCCCCTAGCCCCCCCAACCGCCATGTTCCTTTTGTTAAAAAAAGCAGCATAATGTACTTTATTGCTTCGTTCCCCCAGCGCTCTGCATTGCCTCTCACCCAAACACGATACAGCTGCTGGTCTGGCACCGCTTGCAACTTCCAGCAAGCAGAGGGCCAAAATCAAAGCGCCAGGAGAACGAAGCAATGTAAGTACATTTCTGCATTAAAATGGACCAATAATTTTTTAAAAGAACAGTATTACTGTATTATTTTTAAGATATTTTTACACTGCCTCTTCGCATGCAACAACACTGTACAGGAATGCTTAAAGGGACACTAAACAGATTTCATGTACTTGTTAAGTACATGAAATCTGTATCTAATATTCACAGCGAGGTGAGAATGCTTATTCCCAACTCCATGTGAATCTTAGAAGCCCGGGAAGATAGGCATGCGATAGGGACGGTGTGCCTGACAGCTGAGGAGGAGCCAGGAGTGGAGCACCAGTAAGGTAAGTGTTGCAGTGTTCCCGAGCCTTCTATTATTCAGATGGAGGAATAAGCATTCTCACCTCCCTGTGAATAATAGATTCAGATGCGTGTACTTACTAAATCCGTTGTGTGCCTTTAATGTCTGATCACCTTGTAAATGCAAAGCCTGATAGTAAAACTTGATGTGGGTGTTTGGAAATGTGCAGTTTTAATTATGTCTTCATCTTCTCATTATTAAAATCATTGTATCAGATCGTGTTCAGCAAGCAGGTGGTGGCGTAGGTAAGAAATGGAAAACCCTGCACACCTTAGTTTTTACTGAAACAGGGTGGTAAATTGTGTTCCAACCATCAGATAGAAACTTTAACTGCTTAATTGTTTCTCTTGGCAAAGCATGTTAATTATTGTTCTTTGTACATCAATTAAACTACAGTAGTCACATTGAAGAGGGTTCAGGCAGGCACATTCACAAGCTGGTCAGTTTTTATGTGTCCTTAGTTGGATAGTGTACTGGTTAAGGTTGTTGCCCTTGATGAATTGAACCCCTGACCAGGTTTGAAATCCTGGCTCAAGGTTGTACACAAACAGTAAGGCTGAGGCCACACTGTAGTGCTTATGATTGCGTCGGAAACGGGTCGCTTTTGTGCATGCATTGCTGTGCGCTGTGATTGGTGCAATGGGAGCCACCAATTGGGCCACACTAGTGTGGGCTTAAAGGTGCATTAGTGTGGCCTGGCCCTAAGGAGTCTTGGGGCAAGGTTCCTAATTTCCTTCCTGTGCCTGTAGAAGGTGCCCTAAATGGCTGCAACTCCGAGTGCTTTGAGTCCGCCAGGAGAATAGCATGATAAATGTTGTGTGTGTTGTCAGTTAGCAATTAATTTCATGTTAGATTTGTATGTGCCCTGCTTGTCATAAACTCCCTTGTCCATTTAGTATTACCTAAAGGTAAGGTCCCACTGTCTGCAATGTGGTCTGTGTTTCCTGGCCTCATCTGTTTTGAAATACGGATAAAAAAATATGCTTAGAAGACTAATAAGAATATTAGTGTGTGGTGTAAGTACACTATTATATTATTGTGGATTTATATAGTGCCACATCTTCCGTAGTGCTTTACAATTACATGTATGTATTTATAAACTGTGGCTCATACAAGCGCCCTTTTTAAACAACTCTAGAATGATGAGTTTAGGTTTGTAAAGTTCCATTTCCTTTTGTCTGAGTCTGTTACAAGCAAATTATTGCGCTGTGAAAGAAGCTCCTCCCCACCAAAATTTATATTTTCTGAAGCTAGTTACAGACCAGCACTCAACCAATGTCCGTAATAATCAACCGATAATTGCCTGGCAGTTGGGCTGCATCTTCCTGTCTGTACCTAGCTTTAATATTGATACAGTTCTTCAGTCTATGCTGCTGTGAATCACATGCAGACCAGATACTTTTTGGGAAAAAACTCAATTTACAATGTATTGAACAATGTATGGAACAATCTATGGCCGCCAGGGTAAAGTAAAACAGTAGACTGCACTAAGCAAGCAGAAAGGGGGATCCAGCACCAGTTGCCCCCCCCCCCATATCCACTTGAATTCATTAAAAGCAGATCAAATAGAGAGGCAAGAAGTGCAGAGAATGGGGGGGGAGCTAACACTTTGCATATGTGCTTATGAAGCAATCTTCACCTTCTAACCCTTTATATATGCCTTTTATATTGCAAGCATTTCTGCTGCAAGAGGATATATATTTTTACGTGGTTATTTCTGCACCTGGAACATTTAAGTGCGTGTTTGCTGCAATATATATTTAGAAGTGTGATGCAGGCTCTATTGATTTATTATAGCCATTTAGCATGTATTTAATGCAATAGCACTTGCTCTGCAGCATTCAAAGGTGCTTGGGTCTTTAAGGAAAAGATGGCAACCCAAGTACAATTGTGAAGTGATCCTTTTATAAGGTACACATTTAAAAACAATATAGTACAGAGATGCAGGTGAAGCACAATGAAGTAAACCCGATCTTAGCACAGCTCTGTGCAATGCGTTTCTCAATAATTACCTATTTAAAGGGGAATGTTGGAGGCAGGATAACATGCGCAAGTTTGGATTAATGTTAATTGTAATACTTTGCAAATCAGTGCAGCCCTAGTAATTACTTTTATTAAAGGGTATCTCCACTCATAATTTGACTTTTGGGAATCCAGTTCTATTGAGAACGGGAGGTAAGGAGCTGTGCCTTACCTCCACTCTTCAATAGAAAAACAGGACCAGGAGAGAAGGTAAGAAATTTACCTGCTCGTCGCTCCCCCGGCGCTTAGTCTGACAGGTCCCGATGGACCTTGTCTTGTATGCGCATGCGCGATCTATGCACATAGAAGACAAGGTCCGTCGGACACTGTCAGCTAAGCGCCAGGGGAGCGAACGAGCGGGTAATTTTCTTACCTTCTCTCCTGGTTCCTGTTTGTTCTATTGAAGAACGGAAGGTAAGGCACAGCTCCTTTACCTCCAGTTCTTCAATAGAACTGGATTACCAAAAGTCAATATTATGAGTGGAGATACCCTTTAAGTTTGTCCCTATAAGGCAGATGATCTGGCTCACCAGGGTTGATGCAAAACTCCTCCAACCATACATCTTTAATTGGTAAATTAATAGAAAATGGAGCAGAGCTGCAAGTAGATGATCTTAGCACAGTTCTGTTCAATGCATTTCTCAATATTGTACATATTTAAAAGTAAATGTTGGAGGGTAGGAAGTGGAAGACAATAAATGAACCTGATCTCAATACAACTCGGTGCAATGCATATTTCACAGTGTAACAATTTAAATTCTTAATGAGCATATAAACTAATTACATACTCTACTAAATACAGGATGATATAGATTAGATAGGATGATACCTTAGTAATTAATAAAATGAGTACCTACCAAATTAGAAATGACTGTGACTCTTTACTTTTTGTAAAGCTTCCGTGCTTGCTTGGGTTTCTCCGGGCTCTCCAGTTTCCCCACTATCATAAAGACATACTGTGTGAATGTAATTAGCAAACTGTTGCTGTTGGGTACCAAAAAAGTGAAGGCTGGTAAGGATAACAGCATTAAGCGACCACTACATCCATAGGTCCAGGCCACCAAAACTAGCCAGTGATTATCCAAATTCAGAAAATAGCGTAAGTAATTCCACATCTCTCATCCTGGCAGAAAGACTGTTGCAACAATTATTTCTATACATCTGTTTAGTGCCGTTAAAGGCTTAATGTCTAGTTCCAAACTAAGGCCTGTCTATGGCCTGGCACACACAGCTTTTAATTTTGTCCAATCAACAAGTTTTGGTCAGATCAAGTGGGTTTTGCTCTGATATATGGAAGTACATTATATGAACTTTGTATTAACATGGGACCCTAGTAACTGTCACTAATCTTAAGACAATAATAACAAAATAAAACATTTTTCACACTGCAACTTGAAGATAGTTGTTTTTTTTTTTTTTTTTAAAATTGCTGGTCTGCTTCAGGTAACTGGATTGGATTTTCAGTTCACTTACCCCAACTCTCCTTGTAGTATTGATTTCAGTCCTTGATCCCCCCACACATTCATAAATCTCTCACCCATTAAACTATCCACTCTTTCCTTAGATTTAATTCTTCTTCAGCCTGCCATGCCCTTCACCTTCTCACTATTCACCTCCTTTAATCATGGTAAGTGGAGCGAGCCATATTTTCATACCAGACAGTTGTGGCAGGAAGCTGTCCTGACCAGCAGTATTTGCTTCTAGGCATCTGAAAGTAATCTATTGGATAGTAGCCAATAGATGGGCATCGATATGATGATTTTCCAAGATGCTTCTTTGTACCTCATGTATTATTACATGGTATTTCAAACTTACCAAACCAGATAGTTTGTTGTAAATTGGTGAACAAAATAATGTCAAGCTCCATCACAGGCCGAGAACAGTTTTGTTAAAAAAATAACGTTTTAAATTGGGTTACTAGTATCTTGGTCTATTGATATTTGTAATTCTATGTTTCTCCACCACAAGTGGAAAGAAGTACAGGCCCTTTGGGGACATGAGTTAATTGACTGTACATCTCAGTAGGTAATAATCCCTTGATTTAAAGATTATATGTCAGATTGGCCAAGATCTCATCAGTTGTTAAGGATAACAAATGTTTCAATGACCCTTCTACCCTCCCCTTTATCAGGACTGTAAAACTTGGCAGCCCTCCAGCTTCTGTATCTGAAACTCTTCATTCTCGTAGGGTGGAATCTTAGGTCCTCGGGCTTGTGCTGGCCACCACTTGGCAGATTTACCATTTTCCAATCAGAACTGATGATTTGTCTGCCTTAGGTAAGCTGTGAATATTTTCAGGTGAAGGAAGAACGCAACACTTCTAGTTATCTACAATTTAAATGAAATATCTGTGTGTGTAAAGTAGGTCATGTTGAGGAGCTAGAAGGGACAACTCCCATTTCACTTGGAAAACATAGCAGGGGTTCATACAGTTTTCATGCATTTGCTAATGTTTCAGCTCCAAGCTTGTTATTTAGATGTTTCTCCTGCCGGGACACCCCAGAGGATTCTCATATCTGTCAGAGAGCAAAGAATTTGCAGCATGTGAAAATTAAAAAGATATCCAACACTGCTTAGATACAGAAACTGTCTTTTTAGGATTGGAAAAGCTACTATTCTTCCTTTGGATGGTTTCAGTTCTGATACCATGCTATTCTTCTTTGGATGGTTGCAGTCTGATACCATGCTGTTCTTCCTTGGATGGTTGCAGTTCTGATACCATGCTTTTTCTTTGGAGGTGCAGTTCTATACCATGCATTCGTTCCTTGGTGGTTGCAGTTCTGATACCATGCTATTCTTTCCTTTGGATGGTTGCATTCTGATACCATGCTGTTCTTTCCTTTGGATGGTTGCAGTTCTGATACCATGCTATTCTTTCCTTTGGATGGTTGCAGTTCTGATACCATGCTATCTTTCCTTGGATGGTTGCAGTTCTGATACAATGCTTTCTTTCCTTTGGATGGTTGCAGTTCTGATACCATGCTATTCTTTCTTTCTTTGATGGTTGCAGTTCTGATACCATGCTATTCTTTCCTTTGGATGGTTGCAGTTCTGATACCATGCTATTCTTTCCTTTGGATGTTCAGTTCTGATACCATGTATTCTTCTTTGAATGGTTTCAGTTCTGATACCATGCTATTCTTTCCTTTGGATAGTTCAGTTCTGATACATGCTATTCTTCTTGAATGGTTTCAGTTCTGATACCATGCTATTCTTTCCTTTAGATGGTTTCAGTTCTGATACCATGCTATTCTTTCCTTTGGATGGTTTCAGTTCTGATACCATGCTATTCTTTCCTTTGGATGGTTTCAGTTCTGATACCATGCTATTCTTTCCTTTGGATGGTTTCAGTTCTGATACCATGCTATTCTTTCCTTTGGATGGTTGCAGTTCTGATACCATGCTATTCTTTCCTTGGATGGTGCAGTTCTGATACCATGCTATTCTTTCCTTGTGGATGGTTTCAGTTCTGATACCATGCTATTCTTCTCTTGGATGGTTGCAGTCTGATACCATGCTATTCTTTCCTTTGGATGGTTTCAGTTCTGATACCATGCTATTCTTTCCTTTAGATGGTTTCAGTTTCTGATCCATTCATTCTTTCCTTTGGATGGTTTCAGTCTGATACCATGCTATTCTTTCCTTAGATGGTTGCAGTCTGATACCATGCTATTCTTTCCTTTGATGGTTGCAGTTCTGATACCATGCTATTTTTTCCTTTGGATGGTTGCAGTTCTGATACCATGCTATTCTTTCCTTTGATGTTTCAGTTCTGATACCATGCTATTCTTTCCTTGGTGGTTGCAGTTCTGATACCATGCTATTCTTTCCTTTGGTGGTTCGTTCTGATACCATGCTATTCTTCTTTAGATGGTTGCAGTTCTGATACCTGCTATTCTTTCTTTGGATGGTTTCAGTTCTGATACCATGCTATTCTTTCCTTGGATGGTTGCAGTTCTGATACCATGCTATTCTTTCCTTGGATGGTTTCAGTTTCTGATACCATGCTATTCTTTCTTTAGATGGTTCAGTTCTGATACCATGCTATTCTTCCTTTGGATGGTTTCAGTTCGGATACCATGCTATTCTTTCCTTTAATGGTTGCAGTTCTGATACCATGCTATTCTTTCCTTTGGATGGGTTGCAGCTGATACCATGCTATTCTTTCCTTGGATGGTTGCAGTTCTGATACCATGCTATTTTTCTTGGATGGTTTCAGTTCTGATACCATGCTATTCTTTCCTTTGGATGGTTTGCAGTTCTGATACCATGCTATTCTTTCCTTTGGATGGTTTCAGTTCTGATACCATGCTATTCTTCCTTTGGATAGTTTCAGGTCTGATACCATCTATTCTTTCTTTGGATAGTTTCAGTTCTGATACCATGCTATTCTTTTCTTTGGATGTTTCAGTTCTGATACCATGCTATTCTTTCCTTGGATGGTTGCAGTTCTGATACCATGCTATTCTTTCCTTTGGATGGTTTCAGTTCTGATACCATGCTATTCTTTCATTTGGATGGTTGCAGTTCTGATACCATCTATTCTTTCATTGGATGGTTGCAGTTCTGATACCATGCTATTCTTTCCTTTGGATGGTTGCAGTTCTGATACCATGCTATTCTTTTCTTTGGATATTTCAGTTCTGATACCATGCTATTCTTTCTTTGGATAGTTTCAGTTTCTGATACCGCTATTCTTCCTTGGATGGTTCAGTTCTGTACCATGCTATTCTTTCCTTTGGATGGTTTCAGTTCTGATACCATGCTATTCTTTCTTGGATGGTTTCAGGTCTGATACATGCTATTCTTTCCTTGGATGGTTGCAGTTCTGATACCATGCTATTCTTTCCTTTGGATGGTTTCAGTTGATACCATGCTATTCTTTCATTTGATGTTGCAGTTCGATACCATGCTATTCTTCTTGGATGGTTGCATTCTGATACCATGCTATTCTTTCCTTTGGATGGTTGCAGTTCTGATACCATGCTATTTTTCCTTTGGATGGTTTCAGTCGATCCATGCTATTCTTTCCTTTGGATGGTTGCAGTTCTGATACCATGCTATTCTTTCCTTTGGATGGTTGCAGTTCTGATACCATGCTATTCTTCCTTGGATGGTTTCAGTTCTGATCCATGCTATTCTTCCTTTGGATAGTTCAGTTCTGATACCATGCTATTCTTTCCTTGAATGGTTTCAGTCTGATACCATGCTATTCTTCCTTTAGATGGTTTCAGTTCTGATACCATGCTATTCTTCCTTTAGATGGTTCAGTTCTATATACCATGCTATTCTTTCCTTTGGATGGTTTCAGTTCTGATACCATGCTATTCTTTCTTTAGATGGTTTCAGGTCTGATACCATGCTATTCTTTTTTAGATGGTTTCAGTTCTGATACCATGCTATTCTTCTTTAGATGGTTGCAGTTCTGATACCATGCTATTCTTTCTTTGGATGGTTTCAGTTCTGATACCATGCTATTCTTTCCTTTGATGGTTTACAGTTTCTGATACCATGCTATCTTTCCTTTGATGGTTCAGTTCTGATACCATGATTCTTTCGTTGATAGAGTTTCAGTTCTGATACATGCTATCTTCCTTAGATGGTTCAGGTCTGATACCATGTCTCTTTTTCCTTTAATGGTTTTCAGTTCGTGATACCATGCTTTTCTTTCCTTTGGATGGTTCAGTTCTGATACCATGCTATTCTTTCCTTAGATGGTTTCAGTGTCTGATACATGCTATTCTTTCCTTTAGATGGTTTCAGTTCTGATACCATGCTATTCTTTCCTTTGGATGTTGCAGTCTGATACCATGCTATTCTTTCTTTGATGTTTTATTTCAGTTCTGATACCATGCTATTCTTTCCTTTGATGGTTGCAGTTCTGATACCATGCTATTCTTTCCTTTGGATGGTTCAGTTCTGATACCATGCTATTCTTTCCTTGGATGGTTTCAGTTCTGATACCATGCTATCTTTCCTTTGGATGGTTTCAGTTCTGATACCATGCTATTCTTTCCTTTGATGGTTTCTTTCTGATACCATGCTATTCTTTCCTTGGATGGTTTCTTCTTACCATGCTATTCTTTCCTTTGGATGGTTCAGTTCTGATACCATGCTATTCTTTCCTTTGGATGGTTTCAGTTCTGATACCATGCCTATTCTTCTTTGGATGGTTTCAGTTCTGATACCATGCTATTCTTTCCTTTGAATGTTTTAGTTTCTGATACCATGCTATTCTTTCCTTTGGATAGTTTCAGTTCTGATACCATGCTATTCTTTCTTTGAATGGTTTCAGTTCTGATACCATGCTATTCTTTCCTTTAGATGTGTTCAGTTCTGATACCATGCTATCTTCCTAGATGGTTTCAGGTCTGATCCTGCTATTCTTTCTTTGGATGTTTCGTTCTGATACCATGCTATTCTTTCATATGGATAGTTGTAGTTCTGATACCATGCTATTGTTCCTTTGGATGGTTGCAGTCTGATACCATGCTATTCTTTCCTTTGGATAGTTTTCAGTTCTGATACCATGCTATTCTTCTTTGGATGGTTGCAGTCTGATACCATGCTATTCTTTCATTTGGATATTTAGTTCTGATACCATGCTATGTTTCCGTTGGATGGTTTCAGTTCTGATACCATGCTATTCTTTCTTGGATAGTTTCAGTCTGATACCATGCTATTCTTTCTTTGATAGTTTCAGTTCTGATACCATGCTTTTCTTTCCTTTGGATGGTTTCAGTTTGATACCATGCTATTCTTTCCTTTGGATGTTTCAGTTCTGATACCATGCTATTCTTTCCTTTGGATTGCAGTCTCTGATACCATGCTATTCTTTCTTTGGATAGTTGTATTTGATACATGCTATTCTTTCTGGATAGTTCAGTCCGTAATGCTAGCTTTCCTTTGGATAGTTTCAGGTCTGATCATGCTATTCTTCCTTTGATAGTTTCGGTTCGATACCAATTCATTTGTCCTTTGGATATGTTTGTGTTTCTGTCCATGTGCTATTCTTCTCCTTTGGATGGTTCAGTCTGATACCATGCTATTCTTTCCTTTGGATAGGTTGTAGTTCTGATACCATCTATTTTTCCTTTGGATGTTTAGTTCTGATACCATGCTATTCTTCCTTTGGATGTTCAGCTCTGATACCATGCTATTCTTTCCTTGGATGGTTGCAGTTCTGATACCATGCTATTCTTCCTTTGGATAGTTCAGTTGATACATGCTTCTTCATTTGGATGTTCGTTTGATACCATGCTATTCTTACTTTGGATGGTTGCAGTTTGATACCATGCTATTCTTCCTTTGGAAGTTTCATGTTCTGATTCCATGCTATTCTTTCCTTGGATAGTTTTCAGTTCTGATCAGCTATTTTTCCTTGGATGGTTTCATTCTGATACCATGCTATTTCTTATCATTGATGGTGTCCAGTCTGATACCATGCTATTCTTTCCTTTTCCTGATGGTGCAGTCTGATACCATTGATTCTTCTTTCATTTGGATGTTTCAGTTCTGATTACACGATGTATTTCTTAGCATTTGGATAGTTTCAGTTCATGAACCATGCGATTCTTTTTCATTTGGATGGTTTAGTTTGATACTGCTATTCTTTCTTTGATTAGTGTCAGTCTGATACCATGCTATTGTTTCCTTTGGATGGTTGCGTTATGATACCAATGCTATTCTTTTCCTTTGGTGTCCTAGATGGGGCCTTATCAGTGTTTTAGCTAGTGTAAGTATACCATGTGTTCTATCTTCTAGATGAGGCTTTATCAGTGTTTTAGCTAGTGTAATTGTACCGCATGTCCTAGATGGGGCCTTTTCAGTGTTTTAGCTAGTGTAAGTGTACCGCGTGTCCTAGATGGGTGCCTTATCAGTGTTGAGCTAGGTGTAAGATACATGTGTTTATCTTCTAGATGAGGCTTTATCATTGTTTAGCTAGTGTAATTGTACCGCATGTCCTAGATGGGGCCTTTTCAGTGTTTTAGCTAGTGTAAGTGTACCGCATGTCCTAGATGGGGCCTTTTCAGTGTTTTAGCTGGTGTAAGTGTATTGCGTGTCCAGATGGGCCTTATCAGTGTTTTAACTAGTGTAGTGTATTTCACATCCTAGATGGGGCCTCGTCAGTGTTTTAGCTAGTGTAAGTAAACCGTGTGTTCTAGATGGGGCCTTATCAGTGTTTAGCTGGTGTAAGTGTATTGCGTGTCCTAGATGGGGCATTATCAGTGTTTTAACTAGTGTAATGTATTTCACATCCTAGATGGGGCCTCGTCAGGTTTTAGCTATGTTAAGGTGACCACATGTTCTATCTTCTAAATGAGGCTTCATCAGTGTTTTAGCTAGTGTAAGTGTTTTCACATCCTAGATGGGGCCTTATCAGTGTTTTAGCTAGTGTAGTATACCGTGTGTTCTAGATGGGGCCTTATCAGTGTTTTAGCTAGTGTAATGTACTGCTTGTCCTAGATGGGGCCTTATCATGTTTTAGCTATTGTAAGTATACCATGTGTTCTATCTTCTAGATGAGGCTATCAGTGTTTTAGCTAGTGTAATTGTATTGCGTGTCCTAGATGGGCCTTATCAGCGTTTTAACTAGTGTAATTGTATTTCAGTCCTAGATGGGGCTTCATCAATGTTTTAGCTAGTGTAAGTGTCCGCGTGTCCTAGATGGGGCCTTATCATTGTTTTAGCTAGTGTAAGTGTACCACGTGTTCTATCTTCTAGATGAGGCTTTATCAGTGTTTTAGCTTGTGTAAGTGTATTTAACGTCCTAGATGGGGCCTTGTCAGTGTTTTAGCTAGAGTAAGTATACCGCGTGTCCTAGATGGGGCCTTATCAATGTTTTAGCTAGTGTAAGTGTACTGCTTGTCCTAGATGAGGCTTTATCAGTGTTTTAGCTAGTGTAAGTATACAGTGTGTGGCAGAAGGGGCCTTATCAGTGTTTTAGCTAGTGTAAGTGTACATACACACGTCAAATCATTTTCGTACAAAGTTCCTGAACGTTCAGCGACCGTCTCATTATACACTAGTTCTGCCAGCGGCGCCTGTACATACATCAATTGTGGATAATGTTTATTGGGAAAGGTGTTACATGACGTACGTATTACGTGATGTTAGTATATCGCATGATCTCGAAATGTGCACATGTGTATTTCATCAATTGTACATCACAATCTACTGATAATCTGCCAGCTATGTACAAAATCGACAACACAGAAACAATCTGCCAGGCTATCGTCGGAAAAAGCAGAGAATAGACATGGATCGTTGGTCTTAGAAGATTGTTGAAGCTTCATTTTCACATGAATGTCACGCCATGGATCATTTTTCAGGCAAATCATGT
Source organism: Hymenochirus boettgeri (assembly GCA_019447015.1). Taxonomy (NCBI): domain Eukaryota; kingdom Metazoa; phylum Chordata; class Amphibia; order Anura; family Pipidae; genus Hymenochirus; species Hymenochirus boettgeri. Next base: position 272,017,140 of record CM033476.1, read on the forward strand.
GAAAATTATCTGACATGTGTACAAAGCTTTAGTGTACCCTGTGTTCTAGAGGAAGAATAACATTTTCACACCTATTTCTCATTATACAAGCAAAATTTAGCTGATTCTGGCCGCCATTGCCTGGCATTGTTTATTACAACTGTTCCTGTTATGACCATTATACTGTACATAGATTGGGTATGTTCTATATAATTTAGATCTTTTAGATAATTTCCTTGCCTCATGCCTACCTCAAGTGGAATTCTACTTAAAAACACATCCTTTTTAAAAAGTCAACGATGTTCATTATCTACTTACCATCTCCTCTCTAATTTGTAGCAGACCACAGTCGACAAGCTTGTTTGCGGCACGCAACAATTCATCAGAAAAGCAACTTAGAAATGCAGGAAATAACTGAGCAGTCATAAGTTTCAGCCAGCCAATCATAGAGAGAGCTTCTGCTTTGGTTTTCCAAGATCCACTTTCCAAGTTCTTTCTAAACATATAGCAGATAGAAAGTTTATTATACTGTGTACCTTAGGACCTATATTGATAATGGCAACCTGATAAGAAGAAATATATATTATTGATATATTGATTGGCACTGCTAATACATTTAGATTACCTTATTCTCTATTAGGAATAGTGTAAACATATTACAGAAACTTCTTTAGTAGAGTTGGCCGAAAATCACTAGTTTCATTCCGTTTTTGGATTCCCGGGTCAGGAAAATCCCAAAGATCTGAAATCCGAAAACGTAACAAATTTTCGATTATTATCGAATTTTCTAGGCTATTTTCAATAATTTTCGAAAATAGCCTCGAACGTTCAATAATCCTCGAAAATACGATCAAAGACTACTTTTAGTTTCCAATTGTACTTTCAAAGATTATCGAACGTTCAAGGCTATTTTTGATATCCTTGACGTTCGACAATTATGAAATTGGGCTCCAAAATCCGGACAATCCGTCCTGATTCGGACAGATCATTCGGATTTCAGAATCGAGAATCTAGAACCGAGTCGGACCCGGATCCCATCTGTATTCTTTAGTGATGATTTAATTTGCCAACAAGGCTGTATACAAATAGAAAAGTACCTAAGTTGGTCAAGTACATCGTTCCCGTAGCCCATTATTCCTAATGTTTTGGCTGCTGCCTGTCTCACAGCAGGACTCCAGTCTTCCCACATTAGATAGTTCAGTTTATTCCTAAGGTCCTGCAAAAAATGAAATATTCAGTTATTTACTAAATTCCTTAACATGTACCGTATATACTCGAGTATAAGCCGACTCGAGTATAAGCCGAGGCACCCATTTTTGCCTCAAAAAATAGAAAAGATGATTGACCCGAGTATAAGCCGAGGTATACAGTAACCCTATACCTTTCCACGGTAGATGTTTGGAAACTACAACTCCCAGCATGCTTGGTTGCGTGGAGTTGTAGTTTCCAACCACCTATAGTAAAAAGATAATGTGGGTGTCTGCATGGCATACTCCCCAGCCCTCCCCCATACCCCAGCCCTCCCCCCAGTCCCCCCAGCTCACTTACCTGTCCTGGTCTTCAGTCTTCCTCTCTCTGCAATCCAGAGGCAGCCCGAGTCCGGCCGCAGTTCCCATTACTGCTTCGCGGCTGCGCGATGAGGTCATTCCGCCAGCTGCGTGATGACGTCATCGCGCAACCCGAGGAACTACTGGGAACTGCCGGCCGGAACTCGCGGCTGCCTCTGGATTCAAGGTAAGTTTCTTCTGACTCGAGTTAAGCCGAGTCAAGTTTTAGGTTAATTTTTAAACCTAAAAACCTCGGCTTATACTCGAGTATATACGGTATGTAAAATAATAATTCAGATCAAGGCTTCATTCACATACTTACACTAGCTAAAACACTGATAAGGCCCCATCTAGGACACGCAGTACACTTACACTAGCTAAAACACTGATAAGGCCCCATCTAGGACAAGCAGTACACTTACACTAGCTAAAACACTGATAAGGCCCCATCTAGAACACACGGTATACTTACACTAGCTAAAACACTGATAAGGCCCCATCTAGGATGTGAAATACACTTACACTAGCTAAAACACTGATGAAGCCTCATTTAGAAGATAGAACATGTGGTACACTTACACTAGCTAAAACACTGACGAGGCCCCATCTAGGATGTGAAATCAGTGTTTTAGCTAGTGTAAGTGTACCGCATGTCCTAGATGGGGCCTTTTCAGTGTTTTAGCTGGTGTAAGTGTATTGCGTGTCCTAGATGGGGCCTTATCAGTGTTTTAACTAGTGTAAGTGTATTTCACATCCTAGATGGGCGTTAATGATATTACTACGCAAATACTACTAAAATTACAGCGATGCCTTAGCCAATCACAGGGCGGACGCCGGCTGAGCCCCTCCTGCTTGACTTCGTGCACAAGAAAGGCACGGAAGGTAAGCAGAAAGCATCATCGGGGAACGAAGGCTGGGGAGTACATTGGCAGGACCGTCACTGCATAAAACCTCGTGAGGTCAAGGTTGTTAGTAGTAAAAAGTGTTTGGGGTGGACACACCTTTTAATGATATTACTACACAAATACAATGTTACATGCAGGAATTATACTACACTAATACTATACAACTAATACACAAATACATTTACCTAGTTAATAATATTACTCACAAATTACTGTACATTACAGTTCTTACTACAACACAAATACTATTTACATTACAGTTAATGATACTGCTACACACAAAACTATTTACATTACAGGTAATGATACAACTACACAAATTACTATTTACATTAAGGTAATGATACTACACACAAATACTATTTATATTACGTTAATGATACTACTACACAAATACTATTTACATTACAGTTAATGATACTACACACAAATATATTACATTACAGTTAATGATACTACTACACAAATACTATTTACATTACAGTTAATACTACTACACAAATACTATTTACATTACAGGCAATGATACGACTACACAAATACTATTTACATTACAGTATACTACTACACAAATTACTATTTACATTTACAGTTAATAATACTACACAAATACTATTACATTACAGGTAAATACTACTACACAAATACTTTACATACAGGTAATATACTACCAAATCTATTTACATTACAGGTAATTATACTACACAAAATTTATATTCATTACAGGTGATTAACTACACAAATACATTTTACATACAGTAATGATACTACTATCAAATACTATTTACAGTAGTACACTACAATTAATTTACAGTAATGATACTACTACACAATACTGTTGATATAACAGTTAATTTATACTATACAAATACTATTTACATTACAGGTAATTATACTACTACAAACACTTACAAAGGGGTAGCCAGTATGCAATTATGCAATTAGAATGTTTGTGCACTAGAATTCTGTTTTTTTATGTATTATATTTTTGGTCTCTAGTTGCACTTTAATATGGATGTACAACAGCCCAATTTTCTATAGATTGTGTGTTACATGAAGGTTGACCAAGCCTTCTGGGTAATTGACTTACCCAGAGTTAGGTCATGTGCTCGTTTGAGCAAAGTACTTTAAACTAGAGAGTCAGCTTCAAGCATCCAGGCCACAAAGGAGAACTGTCAGCTCATGAGTCAAAAGGCAAGTACCAGTAGGGCAGGACCCAGTTAAAGAAAGCAACCTTGTCGTGGTGACTGGGCTTAAAAATTTGGCCAACTTATTGAACTAATTGCTTTTATTATACCAGGGTTTAGTAGACTGTTTGTAGAGCACACTTATGGAGGTAGCCAATTGCAATTAGAATTGTTTATGCACTAGAATTCTGTTTTCTGTATGTATTATATTTTTGGTCTCTAGTTGCACTTGAATATGGATGTACAACAGCCCCATTTTCTATATATTGTGTACTACACAAACACTATTTACATTACAGGTAATTATACTACACAAATACTATTTACATTACAGTAAAAAAAATGTATTTCCCTTACAAAAACTTTTGCTAATTGTTCTCATGTGACGCACACACTATCACAAACAGAAACACACAAACAAAATGTTTTATATTATCTTGGCCACATTTTCCTTACAAATCCCTCCCCCATCATTAGACATTATCTCACCTTTTATGGCAAATGCCTGAATTTTCCAGACTGGATCATTTTGAATAAGGTGACAAAGGCTATTCATAACCTGAAAGAAAAAGCAAAACATATTTAACTAATAATAAAAGCTAAAAGCGTTTCTTCTGGAAGACAGATAAACTGTTTTACCGCTGTTACTGAAAGCAAAATTTCTTTTCTTGTAATATAATGAATTAGAAGAGCTATTAGTACTTTTAGCTTTAGTGTACCGCATGTCAAAATGGGGCCTTACCAGTGTTTTAGCTAGTGTAACCCATGTCCTAGATGGGGCTTTATCAGTGTTTTAGCTAGTGTAAGTGTATTGCATGTCCTAGATGGGGCCTATCAGTGTTTAGCTAGTGTAAGTGTACCGCATGTCCTGATGGGGCCTTATCAGTGTTTAAGGTGTAAGATACCACGTGTCCTAGATGGGGCCTTATCAATGTTTTAGCTAGTGTAAGTGTATTGCGTGTCCTAGATGGGGCCTTATCAGTGTTTTAGCTAGTGTAAGTGTATTGCATGTCCTAGATGGGGCCTTATCAGTGTTTTAGCTGGTGTAAGTGTATTGCGTGTCCTAGATGGGGCCTTATCAGTATTTTAGCTAGTGTAAGTATACAGCGGTGTCCTAGATGGGGCCTTATCAGGTTTTAGCTATGTAAGGATATACACGTGTCCTAGATGGGGCCTTATCAGTGTTTTAGCAGTGTAAGTATCCCAGCGTGTCCTAGATGGGGCCTTATCAGTGTTTTAGCTAGTGTAATGTATCCACGTGTCCTAGATGGGGGGCCTTATCAGTGTTTAGCTAGTGTAAGTATACAGCGTGTCCTAGAGGGCCTTATCAGTGTTTTAGCTAGTGTAAGTATACCACGGTCCTAGATGGGGCCTTATCAGTGTTTTAGCTAGTGTAAGTGTATTGCATGTCCTAGATGGGGCCTTATCAGTGTTTTAGCTAGTGTAAGTATACCATGTGTTCTATCTTCTAAATGAGGCTTTATCAGTATTTTAGCTAGTGTAAGTGTACCGCATATCCTAGATGGGGCCTTATCAGTGTTTTAGCTGGTGTAAGTGTATTGCGTGTCCTAGATGGGGCCTTATCAGTTTTTAGCTAGTGTAAGTGTACCACGTGTTCTATCTTCTAGATGAGGCTTTATCAGTGTTTTAGCTAGTGTAAGTGTACCGCATATCCTAGATGGGGCCTTATCAATGTTTTAGCTAGTGTAAGTGTATGCGTGTCCTAGATGGGGCTTTTCAGTGTTTAGCTAGTGTAAGTGTATTTATGTCCTAGATGGGGCTTATCAGTGTTTTAGCTAGTGTAAGTGTACCGCGTGTCCTAGATGGGCCTTATCAGTGTTTTAGCTAGTGTAAGTGTATTGATGTCCTAGATGGGGCCTATCAGTGTTTTAGTAGTGTAAGTATACCATGTGTTTATCTTCTAGATGGTATCAGGTGTTTAGCTAGTGTAAGTGTACCGCATGTGCCTAGATGGGGCTTTATCAGTGTTTTAGCTAGTGTAAGTGTACCGCATGTCCTAGATGGGGCCTTATCAGTGTTTTAGCTGGTGTAAGTGTATTGCATGTCCTAGATGGGGCCTTATCAGTGTTTTAGCTAGTGTAAGTATACCACGTGTCCTAGATGGGGCCTTATCAGTGTTTTAGCTAGTGTAAGTATACCACGTGTCCTAGATGGGGCCTTATCAGTGTTTTAGCTAGTGTAAGTGTATTGCATGTCCTAGATGAGGCTTTATCAGTGTTTTAGCTAGTGTAAGTGTACCGCATGTCCTAGATGGGGCCTTTTCAGTGTTTTAGCTGGTGTAAGTGTATTGCGTGTCCTAGATGGGGCCTTATCAGTGTTTTAACTAGTGTAAGTGTATTTCACATCCTAGATGGGGCCTTGTCAGTGTTTTAGTAGGTAAGTATACCGTGTGTTCTAGATGGGGCCTATCAGGGTTTTAGCTGGTGTAAGTGTATTGCGTGTCCTAGATGGGGCCTTATCAGGTGTTTAACTAGTGTAAGTGTATTTCACATCCTAGATGGGGCCTCGTCAGTGTTTTAGCTAGTGTAAGTGTACCACATGTTCTATCTTCTAAATGAGGCTTCATCAGTGTTTTAGCTAGTGTAAGTGTACTGCTTGTCCTAGATGGGGCCTTATCAGTGTTTTAGCTAGTGTAAGTGTACTGCGTGTCCTAGATGGGGCCTTATCAGTGTTTTAGCTAGTGTAAGTATACCATGTGTTCTATCTTCTAGATGAGGCTTTATCAGTGTTTTAGCTAGTGTAATGTACCGCATGTCCTAGATGGGGCCTTTTCAGTGTTTTAGCGTGTAAGTGTACGCGTGTCCTAGATGGGGCCTTATCAGTGTTTTAGCTAGTGTAAGTATACCATGTGTTCTATCTTCTAGATGAGGCTTTATCAGTGTTTTAGCTAGTGTAATTGTACCGCATGTCCTAGATGGGGCCTTTTCAGTGTTTTAGCTAGTGTAAGTGTACCGCATGTCCTAGATGGGGCCTTTTCAGTGTTTTAGCTGGTGTAAGTGTATTGCGTGTCCTAGATGGGGCCTTATCAGTGTTTTAACTAGTGTAAGTGTATTTCACATCCTAGATGGGGCCTCGTCAGTGTTTTAGCTAGTGTAAGTATACCGTGTGTTCTAGATGGGGCCTTATCAGTGTTTTAGCTGGTGTAAGTGTATTGCGTGTCCTAGATGGGGCATTATCAGTGTTTTAACTAGTGTAAGTGTATTTCACATCCTAGATGGGGCCTCGTCAGTGTTTTAGCTAGTGTAAGTGTACCACATGTTCTATCTTCTAAATGAGGCTTCATCAGTGTTTTAGCTAGTGTAAGTGTATTCACATCCTAGATGGGGCCTTATCAGTGTTTTAGCTAGTGTAAGTATACCGTGTGTTCTAGATGGGGCCTTATCAGTGTTTTAGCTAGTGTAAGTGTACTGCTTGTCCTAGATGGGGCCTTATCAGTGTTTTAGCTATTGTAAGTATACCATGTGTTCTATCTTCTAGATGAGGCTTTATCAGTGTTTTAGCTAGTGTAAGTGTATTGCGTGTCCTAGATGGGGCCTTATCAGCGTTTTAACTAGTGTAAGTGTATTTCAGGTCCTAGATGGGGCTTCATCAATGTTTTAGCTAGTGTAAGTGTACCGCGTGTCCTAGATGGGGCCTTATCATTGTTTTAGCTAGTGTAAGTGTACCACGTGTCTATCTTCTAGATGAGGCTATCAGTGTTTTAGCTGTGTTAAGTGTATTTACGTCCTAGAGGGGCCTTGTCAGTGTTTTAGCTAGAGTAAGTATACCGCGTGTCCTAGATGGGCCTTATCAAGTTTTAGCTAGTGTAAGTGTACTGCTTGTCCTAGATGAGGCTTATCAGTGTTTTAGCTAGTGTAAGTATACAGTGTGTGGCAGAAGGGGCCTTATCAGTGTTTTAGTAGTGTAAGTGTACATACACACGTCAAATCATTTTCGTACAAAGTTCCGAACGTTCAGCAGACGTCTCATTATACACTAGTTCTGCCAGCGGCGCCTGTACATACATCAATTGTGGATAATGTTTATTGGGAAAGGTGTTACATGACGTACGTATTACGTGATGTTAGTAATATCGCATGATCTCGAAATGTTGCACATGTGTATTTCATTCAATTGTACATCACAATCTACTGATAATCTGCCAGCTATGTACAAAAATACGACAACAGCAGAACAAATCTGCCAGGCTGATCGTCGGAAAAAGCAGAGAATAGACATGGATCGTTGGTCTTAGAAGATTGTTGAAGCTTCATTTTCACATGAATGTCACGCCATGGATCATTTTCAGGCAAATCATGTGAAAATTATTCGACAGTGTACAAAGCTTTAGTGTACCCTGTGTTTAGAGGAAGAATACATTTTCACACCTATTTCTCATTAACAAGCAAAATTAGCTGATTCTGGCCGCCATTGCCTGGCATGTTTATTACAACTGTTCTGTTATGACCATTATACGTACATAGATTGGGTATGTTCTATATAATTTAGATCTTTTAGATAATTTCCTTGCCTTCAGTGCCTACCTACAAGTGGAATTCTACTTAAAAACACATCCTTTTTTAAGAAAGCAACGATGTTCTATTATCTACTTACCATCTCCTCTCTAATTTGTAGCAGACCAGCAGTCAGACAAGCTTGTTTGCGGACAGCAACAAATTCATCAGAAAAGCAACTTAGAAATGCAGGAAATAACTGAGCAGTCATAAGTTTCAGCCAGCCAATCATAGAGAGAGCTTCTGCTCTTGGTTTTCCAAGATCACTTTCCATTTCTTCTAAACATATAGCAGATAGAAAGTTTATTATACTGTGTACCTTAGGACCTATATGATAATGGCAACCTGATAAGAAGAAATATATTATTGATATATTGATTGGCACTGCAATACATTTAGATTACCTTTCTATTTAGGAATTAGTGTAAACATATTACAGAAACTTCTTTAGTAGAGTTGGCCGAAAATCACTAGTTTCATTCCGTTTTTGGATTCCCGGAGGTCAGGAAAATCCCAAAGATCTGAAAATCCGAAAACGTAACAAATTTTCGATTATTATCGAATTTTCTAGGCTATTTTCAATAATTTTCGAAAATAGCCTCGAACGTCAATAATCCTCGAAAATACGATCAAAGACTACTTTTAGTTTCCAATTGTACTTTCAAAGATTATCGAACGTTCAAGGCTATTTTTGATAATCCTTGAACGTTCGACAATTATAGAAATTAGGCTCCAAAATCCGGACAATCCGTCCTGATTCGGACAGATCATTCGGATTTAGAATCGAGAATCTAGACCGAGGTCGGACCGGATCCCAACTGTATTCTTTAGTGATGATTTATTTGCCAACAGGCTGTATACAATAGAAAAGTACCTAAGTTGGTCAGTACATGTTCCCGTAGCCCATTATTCCTAATGTTTTGGCTGCTGCCTGTCTCACAGCAGGACTCCAGTCTTCCCACTAGTAGTTCAGTTTATTCCTAAGGTCCTGCAAAAAATGAAATATTCAGTTATTTACTAATTCCTTAACATGTACCGTATATACTCGAGTATAAGCGCGAGGATAAGCCGAGGCACCCATTTTTGCTCAAAAAATAGAAAAGATGATTGAACCGAGTATAAGCCGAGGGTATACAGTAACCCTAATACCTTTCCATGTAGATGTTTGGAAACTACAACTCCCAGCATGCTTGGTTGTGGAGGTTGTAGTTTCCAACCACCTATAGTAAAAAGATAATGTGGGTGTCTGCATGGCATACTGTCCCCCAGCCCTCCCCCCCAGTCCCCCCCAGCTCACTTACCGTACCTGGTCTTCAGTCTTCCTTCTCTGCAATCCAGAGGCAGCCGCGAGTCGGCCGGCAGTTCCCATTACTGCTTCGCGGCTGCGCGATGACGTCATTCCGCCCGCGTGCGTGATGACGTCATCGCGCAACCGCGAGGAACTACTGGGAACTGCCGGCCGGAACTCGCGCTGCCTCGGATTCAAGGTAAGTTTCTTGACTCGAGTTAAGCCGAGTCAAGGTTTTTAGGTTATTTTTAAACCTAAAAACCTCGGCTTATACTCGAGTATATACGGTATGTAAAATAATAATTCAGATCAAGGCTTCGTTCACACTATGCATTTTTTTTCAACGCAGTGGTACATGCAATTCAATGACTTACTTGTTTTGCATGTCCTTGGAGATGACAAAGAGCTTTGCAGGCCACAGCACGGTCCCTCCAGTTACCATTGTTCAGAACATCTGCTAACATGTCGTGAACCAGGTTCTAAAGGGAAACAGTAAAACAGCCAAATATGGAATTCTGGAAAATTGGCGAAAACATACCGTAGCTGGTCCAACCCACCAACAGTGCAAGATAACATGGGAAAACTGCATTAGAATAAATGTCATGAAACAGAACAGTGAGTATTTCGGGTAAATTTTTCCCATGAATGGTAACATGTAACAAGAATAAATTGAACGTGTCACATTTGCAATAATTTTGTGGAGCCTGTGTTGTTTCCAAAGCTTTTTGCTTAAAATTCAGTCTTGTTTATGTTCAATTTACTACTCTTCAATTTAATTTAAAGCAGATTAAACCCATTGACCTTTACCACACTGCCAGAATATTGGTGGCTTTTGCCAAAATTGGTGCAATCCCCATGGTAACCTATGCTATATAGGTTTAGCTTGGGTTTTGCACTGTTTGTGTATGACCTGTGCCAATCCAAAAATGTTATCAAGGAGATGCAGCTCCCTGCAAAACCCTTCTACGCACCCGCTTTGCAGTAAGTAATATCTTGCCACATTGAGGAAACATGGAAGATACTTTGCCAACACCTTGTGTCTGTATTTGACATTAAAGGGCATGTCCACCCCCAAAACTAAAATTTAACCCCTTACTGGCCACATCAAGTAGTTTAAAACAATCCTTACCTTACATTCCTGCTCAAAATAGTTCCCCTGCTGTGCCCTCCAAAGTCAGGAAACTGCTGTGTAGGAGCAGTGTGTGACTCATGCTGTGCCTGAGACTTCTCAACCTCATCAAGGTTGAGGCATGCTCAGTGCAGCCCTCCCTGCCTCTCAGCCAATCACAGACGCGGCTGCCGGTCCTGCCCCCAGCTTTCAATTCCATGCAAGCAGAGGGCCTGAACACTGCAGCAGGGGAGAGAGGGCAGGTAAGTAAGAATCGGGGGACTTTCTAACAATTATATTAATGCGGTTGGGGCTGGGGGAGCATGCTCTACCACATATCAAAAGTTAAATTTCGGGGTGGACATGCCCTTTAAATTCAATGCTAAATTACTACTGTACAGCGCTGCGTCCCCAAGTGGCGCTTTATAAATAAACTATACATACATACATAAATTATCGTATTAAGCAATTCAAAGGTTTATTTTTTATTACATCTCTTTCACTGCACTGTAGTAGATAACATTTTAATTGCTGCAGGTCCCGCACTAAAAGGGCTGATGCAATAAAACTGGGAAACCTATGTCTGTGCTATAAATCTGCAGCAACCAAACAATTGTTACCCCCCAAAAACTCATATCAGATTGGATGCTACAGATTTATAGCACAGAATAGATAGATAGATAGATAGATAGATACAGGAATAGATAGATTTTGTTTGCTTTGGCAATGTCAAATTGTCAATTGATCCTGCCAATAAAGCTCTATTGATTTGATTTGATTTGATAGATAGATAGATAGATAGATAGATGATGGATAGATAGATTGTTATTATTTTAGTTGGGCTGTTCTATGTGATTTCTCCTTAATCTGTAATGTAAACTTGCTAAGTTTAGAGTTACACCATAAACTAAACTTTAAACAGCCGGCAACTCACTGTGTTTGCACTTATCTTCCTCAGTATGTAAATAACTTGTTTCTCTGTATCCTTAGTTTTCCCTTCAAAAAGCTGAGTGATGATCCTCTTAATGACCATATAGCTATGATCTCCTTCCAGAGCCAGACACTGTGCTGCAGCCCAGCTATCGGCATTGGTTCCTGGAAGGAAAGGAATTTCACACACACAAAAAACTGACATGGAAGCAATTTATATGTATAACTATGTGTATCCTGACATTCATTTCAGATATTTATGGTTCGTATACAGCTAATAGCTGGCATTAAAAGTGCCACAATGTTTAATGCTACTTCTTGGGTCTCGGTGCATCACCCTTAATAAGCAAGTCTCAACCCTAAAGTTTCTCACCTTCTACGAAAATCAAAAGTTATTTTTGGCCTTCCAATTCCTATTTCTACAAATAACCTCTTATCTGAGATACACATACCTTCTGCCAGGGCACTGAGCATGACCTTCCTTGCCTCTGCACTTACAGACTGACTCAAGTAGCAGCACATAGCTGCAGCCATCCGCACAAGGGCATCTGCATCACTAAGTGTGTGATCCACAACTGATAGTAAACCCTCTGTTACACCTGGGGCAGCCAGTGAGGTTACATCTGCGGGGAAGAAAGTGATGGAGAAGTAGCAAACTTAGAAAGTACATTTATACAGTAATTATCAACACTCACTCAGCATAATATTTTCTTATTATGGGCCACGCAGTTTGTAATTGGGGATGAATGGAGGAATATTACTGGGTATAATGGCAACAATTCAGATGATATCAGTCAAAGATCTTGTCAGCAAAGCACTTCAATACGTAATATTATAGATTTCTGTGTTATTCATAATATTGGGAACCTTACAGACTAGGAGGTCAAAGATCATTGCAACTTTGCCTAAAACCTTGGTAGATATCATTGCACCAGCACAGGTGGGTCTGTCAGAATAGCCACTTCCCTGATCTGATACAGGTCACGTGTTGCTATGTGAATCACCAAAAATGGCACAGACGCTTTTATGGATAAGGTAAAAACATGTTTCATTCTTTTTCTCTTATTGTTCTAAGATGACCATTTACCATTTTGATGTCCATCTTACTGAACTATCATGGTCACCTTCTATCTGAACTTGCAGCACCCAGACACAGAATCCATTGTAATTAATCATCATCAGTATAACGTGGGCTTTCAAAACAAAATCAATACCTCCTGATGTTATAGACTGTCTCATAGTCTGTCCTTCTGCCTCTTCCTGTTGGCGAACTACTGCTGCTGCCATAAGAGTAACCAGAGCTGTGATTTTGGGGCTGTTGTGGACACTGCTGAGGTCTTTCTTTATTTGCTCCACAGTTGTATCTTTCCAGTTTCCACCTATAGGAACAAGGAAATTGAAATCACTACAGATTTATTGAGTTAGGAATAAAGGGACATTGGTTACAGTAAGTGTTACAGTCCGAGGTGGCATGTGCTGACCTAGCAATGCACTTTGTTTTAGAAGAAATTCTTCTGTGGAAGAAAAACCTGCAGGAAGAGCAGGTCCAAAAAATACAGAATGGGTCATAGACACAACATATGACAATTTTAGATTGTTTTTAGATACTTAAAATAATAGGACCAAACATGGATCATAGAGCCGAAGGGGAGAACATGGAGTTTAATTTACACAAAATTATTTCTTTGTAAGATGAAACATCTAATACTCTGTGTTCATAGGACGTCATCATGGTTTAAATGAGCCACATGGACAATCTAATGGAAAGAAGCCAGCACACATGCTTGGCAATAATGTTGGCAGTGATGTTCCTTCATATGATGTGCCTGGCTGGCTCTGCTTTGATCCTGCCCACAGAACCCTGTTTTAACACTCTGTTAAGGTGGCTCTGTGGTGTCATTGTTTACCAAAAGTTTGGGAAATTGCAGATTGGTGCTGTAAAGATGAACCAGTTAAGTGCAATGTCAGATTTTATTTCAGGAAATAACTCCACTCTAGTTCATATGTAAGCTTAAGTGCAAGTGTATGTCATGATATTTTTAGGACAGGTAGACAAAACAATCTGTATGCTCCAAGTATCATGGTAGACCCTCACTGTGCTCTAACGGTCCTTCTATTGTATGGGAGACCCTCAATGGGCTCTCACGGTCCTTCTATTGTATGGTAGAACCACACTGTGCTCCCATGGTCCTTCTATTGCATTGTAGACCCTGACTGTGCTCCCACGGTCCTTGTATTGTATGGTAGACCCTCAGTGTGCTCCCACAGTCCTTCTTTTGTATGGTAGACCCCACATTCCTTCATTTGTATGGTAGACTCTTACTGTGCTCCCACGGTCCTTCTTTTGCATGGTAGAACTTTACCAAGCTCCCACAGTCCTTCTATTGTATTGTAAACCCTCACTATGTCCTTCTATTGTATGGTAGAATGGTAGAACCTCACAGTGCTCCCACAGTCTTCTATGGTATGGAAGATCCTTACTGTGCTCCAACAGTCCTTCTATTGTATCGGATACCCTCACGTCTCTAATTCTAGGGTATTTTTACAAAAATTCTATTTAATAAAACAGCAAAGCCTGAACTTTCCCTTGATTTCTTTTTAATTTGAGGACAGTGCAGGGGGTAGAGTATTGGTTTTTAGTATAGGAGAGGTCATATCATTCTATGAGCACAAACAATTGTGAATGCAGTAAGCATGTGTTTACTCACTGAACATCCATGCAGTTTTCCATTGTGTTAATACATTCCACAGGGCCTGACTGTCGCTCAGTGTGTATTGCTGTTCTCTCTTTATCTCATTTTCTCCCTCTTGAGGATGTACAATTGCCGGTAACTCACTGCAGCTCTGTCTAGTCTCATCCAGTGCAGGTGTTGGAAGGGCAACCCAGCGAATGGCTCCTCTTTGAGGTCTCACAGGTAGCCCAGCATTGGGGGAAAAAAATGTTACATTACACATATGTTGTTAAATGCAAAAAACAATGATTAAACAATATATTATGCTTGGGATTATAGGTTAACACTAGCAATTTTGCTCTAGTTAAAGGGCCATCCCTTCCCACCCCCAACTTCTATATTAAATGTAAAAAAAGAATCACAATGCTACTTACAACCCCTCGCTCCAGCTGCATTCTGATCCGGCTCCCTGCTTACCGGAACTACAACATAGTAACATAGAGGATGAATAAAGACATGTGTACATTAAGTCTAACCGATTCACTTTTTTTTTTTTACCCTTCCTAACAGTTGATCCAGAGGAAGGCAAAAAGCCCAACCAAAAATAAGGCTCCAAACGGCAATCGCAAAGTATCCCTGGATCAACCAGATCTATATGTATTAATACCAGTAATTCTCAATATTTTTTAGTTTTAAAAACTTATCCAGGCCTTTTCTAAAGCTATTCAATGAACTTGCCATTATCACATCTGCTGGATCTACATTTCACTGTAAAGAAACCTTTCCTAACCTGAAGATGAAACTTCTTTTCTTCCAACCTTAAAGGATGTCCACGAGTCCTCTGATATGACCTATTAGTGAACAATGCACCAAAAAGTTTTATATGGCCCATTAATATATTTGTGATCATATCCTCATGCAAACGTCACTTCTCCAATGTAAACATCCCTAACTTGTCTAATCTGCCTGCATAGTCAAGCCTCTCCATTCCCCTTATTAATTTAGTTGCCCTTCTCTGAACTGCTTCTATTGCTAAGACGTCCCTTTTGTATATGGGATTCCAAAACTGCCCTGCATATTCCAAATGAGGCCTTACCAGTGCCTTGTAAAGAGGGAGAATAAATTTTTTCTCTCTTGAATCTATTCCTCTCTTTATACAAGACAATATCTTGCTAGCTCTAGCCATGGCTGTCTGGCATTGTTTGCTATAGCTAAGTCTGTTATCTACCAGCCGGCCACGGCTGCCAGTTATAGAGAACTCGAGAGGAGCTATAAGTAGAGTTATGATTCTTTTTTTACACATCTAATATAGCGGTTGGGGTGGGAAGGGATTGGCCAACATTATATAAAAAAGATTTTATGCTAGGAGAAGGGGAGCCAGGGAGGGATCAGGAGGAAGGGAGGGAAGGAGGGGGGAAAGGTGTTCCCCTGTGCTTGTTACTGTCCTCTCAGAGGACAAAGAGGAGGCGGAAACCTTTCACACAGGAAGACAAGTCATACTCTTCAGTTTCCTGGATTTTGAACAGTCACTGCAGGAGAACCATAAGGAGCAGAGATGTAAGGTAAGGATTTTATTAAACTACACAGTGGGGCCAGTAGTGAGTTACATTTTAGTTTGCAGGGTGGATATGCCCTTTAAGTAAAATGAAGCAGCCATTAAGCTCTTTGTAAACTAATGAAAACTAGCTTTTACTGGTTCTAGTGCAGCATGAGACTGGATAAAACTCAGCTAGAAGCGTCACCACTGGCAAAAGCCAACTGTCTAATCAGCTCCTCTCTTTCCCTTGCTAAAGGCTGATCCACAAGTAAGCAATGAAAAAAAAAAATCTGGACAGCCTTAACTTCTGAATGAATTTCCTTACCTGGCACTGCTTTTTCAAACATCTGTTTTTAGCTATAAATTAGAAAAATGTGTTTAGCCTATAATCTACTTTAATGGAAAGATTGTGGTTTGCAAAGTGAATGCCAGATGACTGTAAAGAAGATAACAAATGACATTTTACGTCAATGTGATGTGTTGTATTTTTTTCAATTGCAGTTACCATTTCTTTCTTCTATACAACTCCACTCTTTATGGGACTTTGGAAGCAACTCTTGAAGATGTTTATCATACTGGTTGTGGCTTTCCATTAAGATGTGCTTTTTCTTGTCATCATTCTTTTGATATCTAATTTTACTCGCACCTAAAATTAATCGTATGTAGTTTGTGATGTAGAGGATAACAGAAACACTGCTGTAAAATATAATACACTAATAATCACATAGAAGTTACATGACCAGACCAAACAACAAAACTTGTCATTTATCTGCCTGCAGATCTGCCTGCTAATTTTACCAGTTTATTACAGGCATTTGTAGCTCGATATTTAATGATAAATTCTATTCCTTTTAGGCAAAGGTATCTGCCTAAACATGACCTTCTAGTGAACAACAACTCTAGTGCACAAACAGCTTGAAGCTGACTAGAGAAACTTATTGAACTAATTGCTTTTATTTATCCAGGGTTTAGCAGGCTGTTTGTAGTAGCAACCTTATGGAGGTAGCCAATATGCAATTAGAATTGTTTGTGCACTAGAATTCTATTGTTTGTATGTATTATATTTTTGGTCTCTAGTTGCACTTTAATATGGATGTACAACAGCCCAATTTTCTATATACTGTGAGGTAATTATTGATTGTAGGTCCTTACCTGAGTACAGTTCTCCCTCAAAGGAGTTTTGTGTAGCATAGATATACTTTCCAGCCTTGGGGTTCATGAGATCCTGCAGCCTCAGGGATGGGCTTAGTTCAAAGTGTTTGACTGTAATGGAGTCTGCCGTCTTGTTATTGAAGCCAGTTGTGTCTTCTCCTTTGGTTAGAGGGTAAAAAGTTGTCACAGAAATACTGTTGTTTCTATAGTAAAAGTGGTGCGAAAGAAGAAGAAATTGAGAGCCCAGACAATTCTAAATTCAAATTCAAAACAAGGAAATGTTCCTTGTACATAAAGTTATTAGGAACATATTTATAAAGGTTTATTAAAATTTCGGTGCTGCCGTTTTCGGCAAATATGAACTCACTGCATTTTATAAAGTGGCAATAACCAGTGGTGAAAAGTCATTAACGCCCCAATCACCATTTCGCTTATCCCGGTAAACGCTCCATAGTATTTTTTAAATGCAAATTATAAGTGTTTTCTTGCATTAAGTTTATCCATTTAAAATCGCCATAGGTGGCAAAAACGCATAAGTGCCCATATATGTAGCCTGTCAGTGGGTCCCTGGAAGGTGTCAGTACATTGTGGACTGTTTCTCAGGATTATTAAGGGTCCAGGGGGATGTTAGACTATTTATCAGCATTTACTCTAATACAATAGGCATTTTCCGGTTTTACCAAGATCACTTCACCGCAGCAAAAATGGTCGGCTTTATAAATATGTCGAGTATAATGATTTTGCCATTGTGATGTCCTGGGATAGCGAAATGCAGAAAAAAGTGATCGTTTATAAAAATGCCCCATAGTAAACCAAGCTCTTTTGGTCAGGGCCCTCCTTCCTATTGTACCATAGTAATGCTGCAACTTCCCACAAGAGATGGGATCCAACACGGAACCCCCCGGTTCCGAAATCTGAAAGATTCGTATTGAATTCGACGGATCCTCCAGATTTCGTGACTTTGGAAGACATTTCCGATAATTTTTGAAAGTACAGGGCTATTTAGAAAATTATCAAAAATACTAGACCATTTTCGAGTTTCCGATCGTATTTTCGGAAATTGAACGTTCAAGGCTATTTTCGATAATTTTCTAAAATAGCCTCGAACATTCGAAAATCTTTGAAAATAAGATCGGAAATGCAAAAATGGTCTCCAATCGTATTTTCGATAATTTTCTAACGTTCGAGGCTATTTTTGGAAATTATCGAAAAATAACCCCGTACTTTCAAAAATTATCGAAAATTTGTTCCGGTTTCGGATTTTCGGATCTTCGGATTTTCCAGAGATTTGGGAATTTAAAAACGGAACGAAACTAGTGAGTTTCGGCCATCTCTACTTACCACACTGAATGCTGCTGGACCAGCACTTGAAATATTTGCACTTTGTATTACTTGCACTGCTACTTATGCAACTGTAAAGCGCCACTGTAAAGATGGCTATATAAATCTACAATAATAAAAATAATAATAATTAAGTGACACAGCAATGTAGGTGCTATTAGCATGTCAAAATAAGTCCTGAAATTGAAGTGCTCATACTCACTAAAAATAAATAACACACTTTTAGTTGATGAGACTTTTAGTTGATAATTTAATAATGGGGAAATCTTTACTTAGACAGAGAACAATGTTTCCAATGGTTGACATGTCCACTGGAAGTGTGGTGACATTGGAAACATTCCTGTTTTACTCTCTGGTCTGCCCAAACAAATTGGGGTTCCCCTGGCCTAACACAGGGTGGTGAGAATGATCAGAAACATGTTGCTGTTTCTGTTTTTTTGAGCTTAATACATTGGGGTTTAAACTGCATTAGCAGCAAATAGCAATTCGTGTGTGATCTGTTGTCACTAGTTGACCATTTGTGTTATTATTTTATTATATTCATATTAGACTATTCGACTTATTTTAGTATTTGGGAACTTTAAAACATGGAAATATTTTCATCTAGATCTTAAGCTGGGTACAAACACTGCTGATAAAGCCCCGATAACATTGGATATGACGTATCGGAGCTTTATCGACAGTGTGTGTAGCGTCTTTACCGAACGACCATGCTGCCGCCAAACATTCCCGTCTGCCTCGCAGTCATTCGGGAAAGTCCTAGAATTTCAATAAAATATGAAATCTTTACTGTGTGTACCCAGCTTACTACTATGTCGTGTCCCATTACTTACACAGCAGGATCAATCTCTCTTTTCCTTTGCTCACTTCTTTTTGTGGAATCTTCTTGCTCTTTACATGAGTTCTCCTCTGCTGTGTGTTCGTCTCTTATTATCTCTGCCAGAGGACTAGAACGATGGTGTGTACAAATCTTATTACTGGACTCAATGTAGTTTGTTTTGTGATCTACAATCCATTGGGCTGGGGTCTTTCTCGCCATCTTCAGAACCTGCTCATCCAAACCGACCAAGTCCTTAGATGGACTACAAGAAGAATAGGTCATCTCAGAATTACTTTTTGTATTCTTTTTCAACTTTGTGCTTAGATCAGTTTCTTCTGATTCAAGCGTAATCGGTTGCACACTTTGCTTACTATGGAGTAAGGAATTACTTGTAAATGTTTTCTTGTGCTCTACTGATCTCTTCCATATACTGTTACCAAAACCAATGTGGCTTTTTGATTTTACCTGTTTGGCTGGTGAAGCATTTATCATATGACACAGTTTATGCTGAACGGTCCGAGGAGGGTGAATCTTCACCATTTTTTGATTGTGGAACCTCTTTAAGTCAGAGACATCATATAAACCCGAAACGTCCCATTCTTTGTAGGGCAAACAGGCCAACCCTCTATCTCTTACCACCTCCTTGGAGAAATGAAGATCACTCGTTACATTCTTTATGTATTGGGCATGAACCTGTGCACAACCGTGTTCTGACTGGCAGAACTGTGGCACAGAAAAAGAGAATGTGCTTGTGTTTTCCTGATCTCCGGAAGCTGGTTTAAGTATTTGAAAGTTTGGGGACAGCTTGTGAGTTGACTGAGTTTGTTCAAACTGTTGAATTATTTCCATTTTCTATTTCCTATTTCTCTGTATATCATAAGACAAAAACAAATACTTTCAACTCTTACTCACAACTGATGTATAGATTATGTTACATAATTTCTACCGACCATCACCTGCTCTCCCTCCAATCAGTTTCTCTGTCTTGTGTATGTGGCTCAACCAGGGAAATGCCAGACTGCGTGTTATATTGAAATGTCATGCTGATCACACCCTGCTGGATTACTATGTAGGAATTAATAAGGAAAACAATACATCATTTTAATCAGCAGTGTTTTAGTCTCTAGATCTTGAAGTGCCAAATATACTTTAAAGGAGAACTTTATTATATATATATATATATATATATATATATATATATATATATATATATTTTTGAGTATGTTTGTCCAGCAGCCAATGAGTGAGTAAACTTCCCCTTTAAGGCTCCTATGTGGGTAAGGGCTTATAAATTTTGCTTTTGTTATTGTGATGATTTGTGACTGCATAATGGTTTATTGTATGAAAATTGGGCTTTATGAGGGTAATTTACTGAGAGCTGCAGCCTCCAATTCCTTTCTTACCCTCTTATTAGAGGTGATATATTAATAGCTTGCATTATTAAAGTCATACCTGAATTAAGTCAGACACAGCACTGGTACATCTGATTAGGTGTAGTAGTGAAAAGTTATAGAAGCTCAAGTACATTGCAACTATAAGTAAGGCAGGAAGGAGTAGGTATGCAAAACCATCCTTACAAAAGGTATGAATGTAATCAAACCACTTACTGGATCTTAGCAAAGTTCTTGTGCTGCTCTTGGGTGTGATTGGTGGAGGCATCCCATGTGAACTGGCTGACATAATAGTATTGAAGTACAGTCCTGAACCCTCTCTTACTGGGCTGAGAATTGGTGGAGGTGTATAAGGAGGCAACTCAAAGTTTCTGTCACATGTGTGATCAGGAACCCGTACTGGTGAGCGAAGGTGGCTTTGGTATGGCGTAATGTTAGAATACACTACAGGAACAATGAAGGTTCCAGGTTTAGGAGGGATAAACAAAGGTTCAGGTCTGGGCCTCTGTTTTGGTTTCCGGGATTGTGTATCCCCTTCTGATGATGGAGAGGCGTCATTTGTCTGAAAAATAGACACACATATAATCTTACACATACTGAGAGCATGCTAGGATAAAGGATTAAAGAAGAATGAAAGCCAAAAAACTATTTTATTTTATGAGATGTGTACAGTGGTTACCATAGGAGCCAATGGACTAAAGTGAGGGGGTGGACCAGTGGAATGCAGGCATACAATGCTGTAAAAGAAAGGTCTTGGAGTTTATTTTAAATTGTGCTAATTATACAGTTAAATTGTATTTTGACTTAATGCAAAATGAATTGCTGTTCTTCAAATCTACAAAAAGGCCACTTACAGTCCGGATTTTTAAAGGGTCACCACACTCACTGAAACAACTTTACATTTTCTGAAACTACAATTTGAGACAAGTAAAATTATGGCACTCACACATTAATTTGTCATTAAATTATTAATGTTTAGTGAGTACTCTTAATTCCCCCCACCCTCCCTTACTCACTGCCTTCTTGTAGTGTCTGCAACACTTATATGTTCTGCACAGCCTCACCATGGACACTGTCCACTGGGGACTCTGCTTACACATCTCCCCCTCTCTCCCTACCCCCTGCTGTCTTTTCTCTGCTGATTCTCTTAAATGTTGCAGAAAGTGTGCTGGCAGGTATGCAAAGAGTTCAGGCACAGGTCACATGTTATAATTTCTGCTTCTGGAGTGACAGGTCTTTCCCTGTAAATGCTGTAATTAAAATGATGATTTCTCAGAATCTACTGCTCAGATTTAAAATCTGAAAAAAGTTTTGGAGGAGTGGAATCTTGCTGTATCTAAAAGGTACTATTTTTGAAATTTTAATTTTTTTTTAGAGTTAAGATACCCTTTAAGGCTGTGTCCGTGCGTTTATAATAATCCATTGGTCTTTCCATGCCACTGCCGATTCACTTTATACAGCATTATACAGGAGGCTTTAACAGCTAGTGTATTAATTCTACAGCGCCTCTGAAAAGGGCAGTGCTTTGCATGATTTCTGGAAACTAAATTAGCAGTTACCACTGATAACATGTCACTAAAGCGCTTGTAATTAAAGGTTAAGTAACATCAAGCAATGGCATCTCTGCATCTGTACTTTCCAAATATTCAGTATGAATTTTTAGCTATTGTTACATTGGGTGTGCCATGCTGTTTCCATAAGGTTTTGAAAACAGCGCAGCCACCGAAAAAGGGGTGACCTCTCTAATTCATCGCAAAGCAATAGACCTTTCTTGCACACTTTACCATAAAGCAAAGAATGTTACCAGTCACCATATCCATTGCTAAAAAAAGCATCTCAAAGTGAGCAGCAGTGAAGGAAATGCAACTTACCAATGATGATGCTTCAGAATTAATCGTTAGTCCAGCTCTATTTTGCGTGACTATCACAGATGGCATTGATCCTGAGGACTCTCTTACAGAAGCTGTACTCTTTTGTGTTCTTGCATGCTCTCCCTTTTCTTTCCCAGGTTCCATTTTCACTGGTACAGAGACAGGCATCACCAGAGGTCTCAAGTCACACTCTCCCCGAACCCTCTTGACCGGAATTTCAACACGCTCCATGTTTGCTTTCATTTCTTCATTCTTCTTATTCCCTGAAACATCTGCTTCCTGCTGACAACCCATACAAATAAGAGTTCATTGTGGCGCATGTGTGTACCATATTTTCAAACATTTGTCCAATCAAAAGAAAGAAAAATGGCTAAACAATGTTTTTATTGGTTGCTACCATTTGGAACCCTTATTTGCTCTCATGCCAGAAAAGCGGTCATTCTAATGCATGAAAAAAACAGCATTTGCTACCCTGAAACCAGGAATATGGGGGGCTTGGGGGAATAGCCAGTCAGGTAGGCAGATTAAAGACCAATGCCCAGTGCTAGACACTATACAATATATATTGTATTACATTTAGAAAGGAAATACATGTAACTATATATTTAAAGAGGACATACAGGTTGCTTTATATTTAAAAGGAAAATACATGTTCCAATATAATTATTATTGGTTTAGGAACAACTCAATATAATGCCGATTGTTTATCAAGTAGGTACTAAAGTTGGCCATACACAAGCTCTATATTATTCAGATCTGAGAGGAATTGGAATTTTTGGTATTGTGTATGATGACCCCACAGGCTACAAACAATTACTGTTGGCCACATTGTGTGTGGTAAACTGCACAATCCCTATACTGAGCATAGTGTGGTGGGTCACGTAAGTATTTGCCAATAAACATAAATAAAAGGCAATTTTACATCTGCCCATGCACAGAGTCACAATGACAGGACAGGAATTTGCTCCCAAATGAATCATATCCCAATAGACAAAAAAATCAAACATGTTGTCAAATTTGCAATAGTGCTTGTAGCTCAAAATTTATTTCAGTCTGTGTGTGTATATATATATATATATATATATATATATATATATATATATAAACACACGTTTATGACTGAATAAAGAAGCACAAGTATAATTCTGCTGGAGTCTCTGCATGTTTATATGAAGGAGGAGTAAGGGTATCACCCCGTTTCACTCTGCAGCACCAAACAACTGAAATTGTGGGTGTGCGACCACCGTTGCAAATATATATATATATATATATATATATATCCAGCTCTGCTAAAAAGCTTGCCAAATATTAATAGTCTGGTGCACTGCCAGACACTTAACAACACTGGCTGTGTTGTTAACATATGACATCACCATCACTTATAATCCATACATGTTGCCATCACACAATAATATCAAATGTATATTCACAATCTAAAATCTCATGAATAATCATTACAATCTATCATATATAAATAATCAGAACCCTGGTCAACTCACACCTGTGCACTAACATTGACCACAGGGATGCTACAGGAAAAAAAATATATGGACAATCATAAAAATAAATATAAACCATAATCCAGAT
Organism: Hymenochirus boettgeri; assembly: GCA_019447015.1. Lineage (NCBI taxonomy): Eukaryota > Metazoa > Chordata > Amphibia > Anura > Pipidae > Hymenochirus > Hymenochirus boettgeri. The sequence continues at coordinate 272,040,969 of CM033476.1, forward strand.
TCAGGCCATAGGGTGTTAGTGTATCAACTTAAGACTGGTGAATATACATTGATATTATTGTGTGATGGCAACATGTATAGAATACAAGTGACTGTGAGGTCATTTCCTGGCTTAACGCTTTGTTGATGTAAAGTAATTAAATCTAAATGCATTGAAAATTCCAGAGTGTACTTGCACACTGGCATACTTTATAAACAAAGGGGTTTTAGTATACATTACTGTGATCACATCAATAAAAAGCTTTCCAACCACGTCAAGGTAACCCCAGTCTGGAAGGCTTTTCATTCATGTGATCAAATCAATATACACTAAAACCCCTTTGTTTATAAAGTATGCCAGTGTGCAGATAATATGATATTGTATGGGGCCTAGGAATGTGCATTGATTATCTTTTCTATGTTTGTATAAATGTTTGACCAGATCAGTAGCACTTCCGCTAAATGTAGTTGTAAATTAGCCTAATTGGAGTGCTTCCACAATCCTTGTATTGTGTGTATATATATTTTTTTTAATTTTTTTTTTAGTTACCAAAGAGAGGCGAGTTCAGCAACTGTATTTTCCCCTTTATTTTGAATAATTAATTATACATTTATATTGTAAATATGGCAAATTTTGAATTAAGCATCTACCATGAAAGGAAGAAAGAGGAAATTAATTGTACAGCATATATCACCATTTTATGGCTTTTCTGTTATTGGTGACATACTGTACATCATCATGTACAACATCTTCCCAATACAGAGGTGATGTGGATTATGAGTTTGTTCAAAAATCTGTACAAACTGAATGTAGAGGTTAACAGCCAAAGATCTGTCTCAATTTTTTTAAAAACAGCCTATTCATTGCTATTTATAAATGTAACAACTGCATGGGAGATTTTGAAAGTCACTGATTGGCTGTATTTAAAGGGACTGTCCACCCCTCTTTTCAAAAAAGTGATATATTGTAGATAACCCCCCAAAACCTTAACTTCATTTTAGTCAAAAGTTAGAAATCAGCTCACACACACACAGCTATTATACTTACATGCTCCTCCTCGCTCCACCGCCGCGGCTCTGCACTTCCGGGTAAGCCACAGTGGAGACTGGGAGAAGAACCCGGAAGCGGCGGTGGAGCGAGGAGCTTGTGAGTATAATAACTCAATGTGGGAGCCAATTTCTAACTTTTGACTAAAACGAAGTTAAGGTTTTGGGGGGGGTTATCTACATTATATCACTTTTTGAAAACAGGGGTGGACAGTCCCTTTAAACCAATCATAGGGCACCGCTTTGTTGTACAGAAAGCACAATAGGTCTGCACACTGTGTAAAATAATTTATTGTTATAAATACATATCAAGCACAACATTTTGTGCATAGGTTTACTTCTTACTCAGGTGCTCAGTAAAACCCTCTCTAGTATGTACTTAATGTTTAACTGGCTGCCACAATATTTCAGTTGTTCGGGTGGAAACATCAGCAATAATGTTCATTGCGACTGACAGATCTCAGTTGAACCTTCGTACAATTCATACAAAATTTGACTGGACATATTGAAAAATGTTGTCTTCAATACGTGGCATGGTGAATCACCCTGAAATGCCAGCTGCCACAATTTTTATTCTGACTGGCAGAATATCAATCAGTTTATTGATTTTTATTTTCTAAGTACAAAGTTTTACCATGTGTACCAAGTCTAGAAACTTGATTGAATGATATTTTTATTGGCTTCTGTCCTTTAAGCTTATATACATATCCACCACAGTGTCCTCTTTTATCAGATGATCACATCTTTGTTATTTTAACATATATTACTGGCACATAATTCAAGTGTTAAAGATAAAAGCTGTTAAAGGACCTATTGTCATTTAGCAGAAATAAAGCAATGTAGAAATTACATAATGACAAAGACTATATAATGTAGAAATTATATAATTGTTGGCCAACAATAAGTAAAGACATCTGCAGCACCTTTCTAAAGAACCAGGCTGCCCCTGACCCACCTTAAATGCACCACCATTCTGCCCACTCCTTCCTCAACCCTGCCCACTTTAGCGCTCCCGCAGGCGACAAATAGAGAGATCAGAAGGTGAATTGGGCATCCCTTGACCACACACATAGCAATGTTATTTATTTCCTCTACTAGTAGTAAAGGGAGGCAATAATGTCAGATGTAACCAATCAACCCAATGGCAAAGATCAGTATTGGGGTCTCTAGTTTTCATCATAAACACATGGCCTATACAAGGCAAATCACACCGGATTGTAGGCCACCTTATAGGAAAACTAAACCCAATTTTTTATTCTTTAGAATCTGAAATCAACCCCCCTAAAAACCCTAATAAGCTATAAAATACCACTTCAGTAAACTGTATTAAAGTAAATGTAAGCCTGTTAAAGGGACACTATACTGAAAAAAGGACTTTGCCTCTTCTTAATCTATAACTGAATACATGGAAGTAGCACTTCCTCTGATTTGTGTGTTTTGCTGCATGCCTTCAATCCAGCACACAATTTGTTTAGGAGCAGTACCCCCCCTTCCTCTTTTAACCACTCCCACTTCCATCCGACCTGACTTTTTTACCACAAACCAACTGTCAAGCTTGCACACAGCACACAGCATTCCAACTGTCAAAACTCTGTCACCATTCCAGCTACAGTAAAACTACTCACAGAAGAATAGTTTTTGAGAGCAAGAAACTTGATTGACAGCCGAAATATAAGAAGATTTAGATTAAAGAAATTGGGGGCAGATCAACAAAAAAAAATTATACAGTAGTGGTTGGGAAGAATTATAGTTTCCAGTTATGGTCAATTTAAAATAACCTTTTTTTTCGGTATAGATGCCCTTTAAGAACTGGATGAAGTATCTGTGTGTATGTGCAGTGTGAGACCACACCTCCTGACCTCAGTCACATGCCTTCTTGCTTTATCTGTCCTGTAAAAGGATTGGCTAGAGATTATTAATGGGTGTGACCAACTGTAAAAAGTTTCTGCCATAGATAAAAACTGAGCATGTGCAGAACATAATGGTCGTTGACCAAACTGTGTGATACTAGAATGCCGTGAAGTAAAGCACAAACCATATGTTATTTAGGTAAATTTCCCACCGCCCTTATCAAAATGAGAGGCAAAAGGAAGACACAGATTACTGGTTATATATCAAGGTGTTCTGCCTTCTGGTTTAGTGTTGTTCTGTGGCTTTAGTTGTCCTTTAATTAACTAATAACCGTAACATGTATGTCTAGTGCTGTATGCAAGCATCTACTGATAACAACATAACTACATGCAAAATTGTGCTGGACATTGTGTTACAGGAAATTACTAAAGGGGGTTAAACAAACTTTTGTCTGGGACCCAAAAAAAAACCAAACAAATACTTTTCATTACCAAATAGAGAGAAATGCAGAAGGTTTCAAATCCATAAAAAGGATGGATTGTTAAAATATTAAAAACAATATAGAAATTCATTTGAGGTTTTGAGAAATATTTACCTTAGTGTTTTGGAGTGATAGCAATTCTGATGCTTTCTGTGCTAAAGTAAACAAATTGGCTTCCTGGGATATGCGGCGCCGGCGGCGTGTAGTATGGATCACACCACCCGTGACTGTACCGGCACCTCCAAAGTCATTTTTTTCCAAACCACTTTGTTCCCCCACAGTCTGTGTCTCAACTACTCTACCATTTTGATGTAGGGCTACATTGTCTATTAGAGGGCGATTGCCATAAATCCTGTCCTGAGTAACTACTTGGGTATCCCTATGAATTTGTGAATATCCTCTCTTGTAACGCTCCTGTCCTTCTACTTGTTGATGTATCACATGTTCATAAGGATTCTGAAGGTACGGATTAGTCACTTGTCCCTCTGCAACCTTATACGGTTGGTTGATCTCTGAAGGGGGTAAAGGCTGGAGACCCTCTTTAGAAAGTCTTCTTGATCTCCTTGGTAAGGGGATCTGAGCTTTGGGTGGCACGGTCTTCTGGTTTTGTTCTGCCAGAGCTTTCATATAATCCTCTGATGCTGGAGCGTGCTGAGACTGGCTTATTACCTGTATCTTCTGTTGCGACACCCCTTGAGGCTGGGCCATAGAAGCAGCTGGCTGTATGCCAAAGACTGCCTGCTGCTGTTGCTGGGTTGGATAAAAGTTCTCAAACAATTGCATCTGAGGTAGTGCTGTCTGCTGTTTCTGCTGAGGGGCAAAAGAAACATTAGATGAGGCATCAGGAAACACATGGAACAGTTCTGAAAAAGCTTGTTTATGTCCCTGATGCCCAAATGCCATTTGAAATGACTGCAAAGACAGAGTTTGCTGCTGCTTCTGTTGCTGCTGCAGCTGTTGCTGCTGTTGAGCTTGCAAGACAGAGTTTAAATGGGCCTGCTGTCTGGCAAGTGTTTGTTGCCCCAACTGGGCCTTTTGCGACATCATTTGCTGCAAAGCATCCCCATATATGTCCACCTGGGATACTCCCACTGCTTTGTCCTGGCTTCGCTTCTGTGACTCTTGTTGGTTGTAATAGGAGGAAACAACATTGACCCCATACCCGGTTGGGTTTCTTGGCCAGCCAGCAGCAGCCTGTGTTTGCCAGGTGGTGTCATGTCTATCAGGTACATTCCACTTGCCAGAAACTTGCTGCTGATTCCCTCTCATAGCATCAGGCCTCTCCTGGGTAAACATAACTGTGTTGAGCATATTGCTGGAAGAAGCAGATGTAAAACCATCCACCTTGGAAAAGTCCGAAGCCTGAGGAATGGATGGCTTAACTGAACTTTCGTAAAACTGCTGCTCTTTCAGTTGAGGGACTTTGCCTGGAACCGTAAGGGATTGCGGTTCATTGAAAAATGTAATCCGCTTTCCTGTTCTTTTATTTGACGCCTTCTGCTGAGGCTGTAGATTCATTGTAGTCAAGACACATGAAAATCCGCAGATTTTTCTACAGCGATAACAAAGGTAGAATAGTTATAAATAACTAAGTTAAGAGCAGCAAAATCCTAGTAGACTAAGACGTATCAAGGTGCACGGGATCTGACATTCAGCAGTTTGGATCGTTTAGACTTCAGTTTAAAATGGGATTTCTGGAAAAAAGAAAGAAATAGGAAGTTTGCAAATGTGCACAGAAACTCAGCAGTTACATGTACTATATGTAGAATAGAATATACAAAATATATTAAAAAGGATTAGTGCAAAATAAAAAGCAAAGACCTTTTGAAATGAATGTGAATCCCTTTTATTGGCCAACTAAAATGTGTACTAAGTGTTTACTAAAAGAATATTTTTCTTTGCTGGTTAATATAGTACAACTCTTAACTGCAATATAAAAATTGCACAGAAGTAAAGCTTCTTTTGACTCTTTAGAATCCCTATGACCCATAGGCACAGCAGGAACACACCACCAGCCCAACAGCTGAGGTGGGTGGGTAGAAGAGAGGCATGTTCCAAAATTAGATCTGCTTTTCTATTAGGTGATGATGAACTCAACTGGATTAACCGTTAGCTAAGAAATGTGGGTATTGCAGAGTAGGTTAGACTAGATGGACGTATTATATGTACGTAAATAAACACAAATAAGTCCAACAGTTAAATAAATATGCAATTTCATTTATAAGTAACTTATAAGTTTATTTAAGCCATGAATAAAACTTACTTTCCCCTTAAAAAGTTGTCCCTGTAAATAAGCCTTAAAGACGCAGGCAGACGGCAATGCCAATTTGACACAATGTGCCATCCGTTTGCGCTGCACTTCTGGGAATCTAAGCGCATTCCGAAAACAGAACGCAGCACTGATACGCTGCCATGAGTTTATCATGCACTAACAAAGGGCAAAATGCAATCATAAAAGAGTGGGAAACAAGCTAGTGTGGTCTAGCCCTTAGACAACTGCAGAAATATGCCCACACAACAATAAAGCCATGGTTTAAAATACTTTTCAATCCAATGTGTCAGGTAACAGATATCTAGAGACTTCTTACCAAAGGTTTGTAAATTCGGGGTTAAATCTTAAATGCGTTCAGCATTAAAATGCCTGATTTTGCAGCACCAAAGCTGGTCGGTTCCATTCTGAAGAAAGAATTCTATCTGTTGCTATCGGCTTTCCCCTTTGAGTAAATGGATCAGAGGAATGTGTTTTTCTGCCAACAATTGCCCCCCATACAGTGGATATGGTACCAATGGAATCTGAATGTGTGTACCCAACTTTAAGGTTTGTCTTTATTAAAAGAATAAATCTCAGCAACACCTACTTTGCACAACAGTATAAGCCAGTTTAGTAAGACGTTGAGTCTGCACCTTTTTTTACGGGGAGTGTCTTTTTAATAAATTGGGTCATGGAATAGTGTCACATCTTTCTCCTGACACAATATAACTGCAACTCGCCCTACCAGGCCACATATTTCTGCCATGATCAGCTTAGTCATGTCACTGTACCTTGCAAGTTAGGAAATAATTACTGAACTAACTCAGGTGCAACAACTGCGCTATAATAAGCAATAATCTTCTTTAGATTGAAAGGATCCGACTGCAGTTTTGATTACACAGAAAACATTTTTTCACATATTTTATGTCATGTGACGTCAATTTATTATACCGTAAATCAACCAAAAAAATTATAGGGGATTCTAAACAATAAGCAGAAAGCTGTATTTCAAAGTCTTGTCATATCCTTATATTTATACCTGAACCAAAGGCAACACCTCCATTATACATCTGTAAGTAAATAACCAGATAAAACAGGTGCGTTCAACAGCAGATCGCTGTAACCAGGTCAGCTTAAAAAAGGCCAGATTGTCTCAAACTTGCAGAATAGTCCAGCAGCTCAATTACGAGATACACCAATTCCAGAACTTTCCTTTTTATTCCTTTCAAAAATATTTAAGAATATCTGCAGAGCACAACCCTAGAAAAAGAACAACTGCAAGCAATACGTTGTCTGACTGCCTTGTTATTTCTTGTGTGGCAATTTCCACTACCATAGAGTCAACTATCTTAAAGGGGAAGTTAAGTCTCTTGACAACATTGCCCCAATAGAAAGAGCACATTCATAAAGATACAAAAAGCTGTGTCTCACCTCTCCCTTTGTTGTGTATGCTGGGTGATTTATGAAGATAACCTGTGGGTTATAATATACTGGGCAATGTGTGTACTGGACATTGGGGCATTTTATATAATATACTGGGCAATGTGTGAACTGGACACTGGGGGCATTTTATATAATATACTGGGCAATGTATGTACTGGACATTGGGGCATTTTATATATACAGGAGGTCAGTGTGTGGATTGGATACTGGGGGAAAAACGAGCCATCAACCACATCTCTATGTGCTCCACAGCCCAAGATATAAAGAAATGACTGACCAGAAAGTTAATGGGTGGGAGGCTGACATGTGACATTCCTAAGGCTTCTCCTGCACAGTGCCGCTGGCGAGCACAGCCTCAGACTCCCTCAGTGTGTGAGGGAGACAGGAAGTCCCTCCTCCTCTCTGCTGTGAGAAGGACCTGCAGCTGCAGAGAAGGTAAGGGAATCTACAGCTCTTCTCTCTCACTATGTGAAAACAGCCTTTTCAGGCAGAGTTCTCACTATGTCTGAAAAGGCTGTTTCTACAGAGTTTTCGGGGGGTTCAGCGTGGCCCACAACACCTGTAAGCGGGTGGGGCTTAGGCACCCACGAGTGGGCGGGGCCATATGTGGCTGTAAGAGAATGGGCCATGGGGTCCTGCAACTGGAGGGACCATGGGGTCCATGAGTGGGAAGGACCAGGGGGGCTGCAAAGGGGAGAAGGAGACACAGGGCAGATTGACTGACAGGTTTCAGAGCAGGAAGCAGGAAGTGCAGGGGACCTTGTGATGCTGCTGCCATATCACACACAAAAATGTAAATATCTTCAAAACTATGCAAAATAAACAATGGAAATAAATTGCAAAAACTCTCAGGAGAGCAATTCCTATCAATTTACCTAAAGTCATTTTTGGACCACAGTTACTTGGCTCCTCCCTCCATGCAGTCAATCAAAGCTAAAACTGCTAGTATCACAACCAATTATTGACTTATGTTTCCCCTGCTGCCTCTGCACATGCTCAAAGTTATAAAAAGCTCATTGAGCAGAGGGGGGAGGCAGATACCTTTATCATTAAATATCTGGTTACAAATGCAATAAACTGGTAAATATAGCAGTTGGGGTTGCAGGAAAATAAATAAGTCACCAGTTTTTTGTTTAAGGGTAGATATGCCCTTTAAAACCTCTTTACCAATAAACTGTAAACTCTATACAATAAACTGGTAAATATAGCAGTTGGGGTTGCAGGAAAATAAATAACAAGTCCCTAGTTTACCCTTTAAACACTCTACCACAAAGATATAATGCTGAAATAAACAACAATAGTATATTGTTGTTAGTAAGTTCTCAATCCAGTATATTCCCTATTTTAGTTGATGCAATGTGAAGTTTTTTGGGCTGGTGTGTCTGAAGTAACAATTTTCCAGCTTTGTCGTCACAGTGGTGAGTTGGGCAGCTGGAAACACACTGCTCCATTCAGAACGGAACATGGCCTTTCAAATGATTTATAACAAATGCTCTTTATGTTTGTAAAAGGGCTTTCCAACTGCTGGATAATCCTAGCTGCTCATGTGCTTTTGCAGCATATCTATCCAGTAACCCAATAACAACAGATATTATATTAACAGAAAAGGTTTGTGTGGGCCGAGTTATTAGGAAATTATATATAACAAATTAAAGCATTCCAATTAGTTTTATCATTCTTTTTAATTAATTTTACAGTGCCTTAAATAAGTAACCATGACATACCCACTATAGTGACGTGTATATTACTTGGGTTAATTTAGAAATGTAAAGTTTTGTTCTGTATTAAAGGGTATGTCCACCCTTAAAACTATTTTTTGATATAGTATTCCCCCTGGTCTCCCAGCCCCAACCACTTCATTTTTATGTTTAGAAAGTGCCCCAGAGGGGCGGGACCGGCAGTCGCGTCTGTGATTGGCTGAGCGGCAGCCAATCACGGACGCGGCTGCCGGTCATTTAGTGCAGCGGAGGAAAGAGGGGAGGTAAGTAAAAGTTTGGGGCACTTTCTAAACATAAAAATGAAGCGGTTGGGGCTGGGAGACCAGGGGGAATACTATATCAAAGGGGATTTATGCTAGGGGGAGGGAATCCGGAGGGGGAGGGAGAGGGAGGGAGGGAGAGGGAGGGGGAGAAAGGCTGCAGTACGCATGCCAAACTTCTCCCGGAGGCCAGGTAGGAGGCAGAGTCCTATATGGACTCTGCTATCCTCCTGTGGGCAGTTTTTGGGACTTTGGGGGGGGGGGGGGAGTACAGGAGATCCCTATGGAGCTGGGATGTAGGTAAGTATTAAACTACACTACATGATGGGGCCCAGTAGTGGGGGGGGGGGGGGGGGATTATAGTTTTGGGGGTGGACATGTCCTTTAAAGGGACACTAAACCGAAAAAAATTACTTGCCTTTATCCTTTTCTATATTTTTAGTCCTGTCAGGAACTTAATCCCCTTTTTCTCTCAGTGCTCCCCGTCACTAGATTTCCTCATGTCCTGTTCAGCTCACTCCTAGTTAGTATGCATGTCTCCTCTCTATGTAGCCACCCCCTCCCAAACTGAGGTATAGCTAGAGTGCAGAGCATGTGAAGTAGAGATGATCTGTGCCCCACTACAGCCATTCACCCAGTGATTTTGTGTTATAGTGAAAGTAAAACTGCCTTGCTATGGGAAGGTAAGAAGCACTGGGAGCTGTAATAACTGCTTGAATCGAGTAAGGTTTTCTTTAAGCTGTAGGAATTTGAAGGTGTGTGTGGGGGGCTTTGTAATGGAGTTCTTTAGGTACAGTGCTACTTTGGGACTTCAGTAACACAGACAGCAGCTAACTACATGATTGGGGTTATCTGCACAGAAAGAGCACAGAGCAACAGATAATTCTTATTCCCTTTCCTGATCTTAATGCTGAATCATTAGTCATGCAGTGTCAGAGAAATAAGCTTTACTTTTAGAGAAAGGATAGTTTCTACATGTAGTGTGCCGGGGGGGGGACTGGGTGCCCCAGTTAGATGTCCTTTAAACATCTATAAATATCATCCTTGGAGTAGTGTTAATCACCATGAATAGATGGGATCCCCAACAAGCCATTTTAGAGATGTCTGATCCCTGGATGCAGGGACAGTTTTACCATAGGGACAAACAAGGATATAGTGCAGGGCCCCAACTCCTAAAAAAGCTAAGGGTACACTGCAAATTGTTTATGCCAATTGTCAAATTGCCTTTTTATTTTACAGCCATATGGCAGGTAAAACAATCCAAATGGGATCCAGCTGCACAAAATATCCCTATAATTGGCATGCTACTACATAATAGAGTCTATTATAACCCGGAACTAAGGCCGCTTTAGACAAAATCCCAGCCTCACCCCCAGTACCGCCCACATCTAACACTCATGGCCATGACCATTTATGAAGTGCCCTTGTGTCAATAAAATAGCAAATAGTTCTGTGTGCACCACTCTTTTACTGGTATGGCAACGCACTGTAGTGCTGTGCTATCAAGGACATATACACTAAACTTGAAATAAAGTATCTAAGAGCATAGACACCCTTAGTAGCAAGCACCCCTTAGAGACCACACAAAGCCTTTCTAAACCATTATAATTAACATAGTAAAAAAAGTTTTAAAAAAAAGTTTTAAAAAAAAAGGGGGGGGGGGGGTCCTTCTGAAGTATAAAAAAAATTAACAACCTTTAATGCACCATTAAAGGGCATATCCACCCCCAAAACTATCATTTAACCCACTACTGGCTCCACTGTGTAGTGTATAAAAATCCTTACCTTACATACCTGCTTCAAATCATTATTCTGTAATGTCCCTCCAAAGTCCCAAAAACTGGCCACCAGGAACCTGGCAGAGTCCATATAACATTCTGCCTCCTGTCTCTCCTCCGGGAGAATTTTGTCATGCGCACTGCAGCCCCCCCCCCCTCCTTTTCCCTCTCCCATCCCCTAGCACAAAACCCCTTTGCTGTAGTCTAGGGCTCCCTCCCCCAGCCCCAACCGCCATATTACTTTTTGCAGAAACTCCCCCGAACTCTACTTACATTACTCTTTCCCCTGGCGTTCTGGATAGCCGGAAGCCGCATCCGTGATTGGCTGCCTCTCAGTCCATCACGGATGCGGCTGCCGGTCCGGCCAGCTGCTTGCAGTTTCATGCAAGCAGAGGGCCGGGACAGATCGTCAGAGGAGAGAGGTGATGTAAGTACAATTGGGGGAGTTTCTGCAAAAAGTAATATGGCAGTGGGGCTGGGGGCCCGAGCCCTACACTACAGAAAAACTTAGTAAATGGGGTGGACATGCCCTTTAATAGATATACACATACAAACCACATCAAAATTAATAAAACCAATCTATAACCCCACTGTTTAATATACTAATGGGGCTTCCCCGGCAGTCAGTACATATGTACTACGATCTGCCCCACAATAAAGACAGGACTTACGGTTACCAATGCCTCTCCGGACTCTCACTAAGATTCTTCACCTGTCCTGTCTGTGCACTTCCACATTAGTTTCCAATCCTCGGACCAGCAGCAACTTACTCACGGATCATGGACGGGGCAGGTGAAGAAGTGGGGTTATAAATTGGTTTTAATAATTTTGATGTGGTTTATAGGTCTATTTATTTATTAATGGTGCAATAAAGGCTGTTAATTTTTGATAATTATAATGGTTTACAAGGCTTTGTGGGGTCTCTAAGGGGTGCTTGCTACTAAGGGTGTCTATGCTTAGATACTTTATTTCAAGTTTAGTGCCCTTGCATCACTGCAGCTCCCCCCATCATTCCCAACAAGAAGACACAATGAATGGTGAGAAGTGGGGGAACCTTCCAAACCAGAAGGTTTCTGAAGAAAATGTAACCAAAGGCTGAGAGATGAGCGAGACTGCAGTATTGCAGCTCCACTCCACTAACGTCTCCAGCATGGGTACATGTGGCATCCGTCTGGAGTCGCAGTAAGCATTAACAATGTGGGGGTGTTGTCTCACAGCCCAGGGGTGTGTGTTCTACTACATTTCCTCTTTAAATGAGAGGGGAAAGGTAGATTGTAATGGCTCATGCACACCCAACTGTGAATTAAAGGGATTTTAAATGTCACCTCTTTGTGTCTTGTTTTATATGGCGACTTCAAATATCCTTACAATTTACATTAAGGGGGCACATTATCCACTATATTTATAATTTTATCACAATGAACAAGCAGAACTTTGTGTAAAGCAGGAAATCAACTCTGTAGCATTTATATATATGGTATACTGTTTAGGTGGGTACATACACTAACGATAAAGTATCCAACAGAATTGTCCCTCAGCCTCATGATTGCTTGGAAATGCCTGAAAATTTCCATTGGCCGATGCCTTCTCCCTCTTCTTAAAAGTATAGGGAGTCGGACGTGGCTGAGGGAAATGTGCAGTCCCGAGCATTCTCCCTTAGCTTTACATGGGGGAAACACTTAGGACTGTGAGTATGTGATCTTGCAGACTCTGTCTGTCATCTTTTAAAGACCTGTAGTGTGTGTACCCAGCTTTAGGCTGACTGTCGGTCGCAGCAACAGTGGCCGTGTCCCACAGTTCATGCGAACATAGGGAACCACACGATTGGCCGTGATTTACCAACAGGCCCGGATCCAGATGAATGGGCGACCAAGCTCATTCTACCCCACACACACATCACTATCGGTTGGTCGGCCCAGCCTTAGTTTGACATAAAACTATGTAAAAAAAAGTCTTGATAAGGAGATGCTTTTTGACACCAATGATAAATATGTAGAAAAGTGAATTGAATCTAGAGAGATGGTGGTTTACAACAAGAACCGATATACTTCATGGTTAGGATTTTTAAGGGCATGTCCACCCTGAAATCTATCTTTTAGTATAAGGTAGGTGCCAGCTGCCCACCCCCAACAGTCGTAATATTTTTTTTTTAAAAAGGACTCAGATCGTTACTTACAAAGCCTTCTCTCCTGCAACAACTCCGATCCGGCTCCCTGCTTGCAGAAGTCAAGCAGGGGCCAGACCGGCAGCCGAATCTGTGATTGGCTAAAAATTGGCTAAGGAGCAGAGATGTAAGGTAAGGTTTATTTTAAACTACAGAGTGGGGCCAGTATGGGGTGAAATTTTAGTTTTGGGGTGGATATGCCCTTTAACAACTACTACAATTATACATAACCAAGTAGATTTGTATAGATAAGACCCTTTTAAAATCGCATAACCATTTATATAGAAGAGGTGAATGTGGTCCGGGTAGACGGGGGGGCATATCCTTGGTAGGCAGAGCACAGGATCAAGCACAACTAAGTGGTGAGTCCATTATCTATGCAAATGTGATATGTACTAACCTGATAAAACATTACCTCTGAGCTATTAAGAAGCATAAGGTCCAGGGTTTCAGACACATGGACCTCCCTGCATACTGAAGTGAGTGGGGAAAGGAGACTTATTACTGTTATCATCTTCATCGTTACTATTTCAGCAATACTGCTTAAAGCTTTAGCCAGAACATGTATATGTGTGTGCATGCATAGATAAAGTACCGGCATAGACAGTGTTACCTACATTAGTTTCTAACAAACCCCATGTTAGAAAGGTAAATTTCTCAGCAACCACAATAAAATGATAAGTGAGGCACAAATTACATTGCCTTCTGATTCAGTATTGTTTTGAGGCTTTAGTTACCCTATAAATGGACCATTTAATACTAAACAGTAGAATTCCCATACAGTAGCAGAAGAACTTTTAGTGCCAAGATAACAATAGCAAAATCCAGTAACCTCCAATTCCTTGGCACTCCAGATGTTTGGGATCAACAACTTCCAGCATGCTTTGGTTGCAGGGAGTTGTAGTGTCTAAAACATCTGGAGTGGCAAGGTTCAACAACAGTGGAAAATCTTTTCCACAAAAGATACTCCAGCCTACCTCTAAACTCCCCATAGACCCCAAAAAAGAGGCGGCACATGGTTCTTTGAGCATCAACAATGCCTTCCTCCCACCCCTTCACTACACAAACTTAATAGGTCAACAAGAAAATAAATAAATGCTCCCTCCCACCCCTCTCCATAGAGGAGAGGCACATGGTTGTTAGAGCTTCTTACCAGCTCTGCTACTATGGTAGAGGTGAGGAGTGACAGAGGATGCACTCCTTACTTGCTACGCCATTATGTCCGGGGAGGGCCGAGAGGAGGTGCGTAACTTACGTGACCCGCGTGCCCGTGCCTACCGTACTTTCCGGACTGCTCTGGTCTCCTTTCCCCTTGCGGACTAGAGTATAAGCCGAAGTTAGCTTTTCAGGTTCATTTTAAAATAGAAAAACCTCCGCTTATACTCGAGTATACACGGTATGCAAAAAGGTTTGTACTCTAGTAAATAATAATAAGGAATAATTAGAAACATTCATAACACTTTGAAAGGCATGTCCACCCTTAAAACAAAAACGGTTTAATTGTCATTACCTGCACATTTAACCAACTAATATATTTTGCCCTTTATTACCTGCATTATTAACCAGATATTTAAGGATAAGGTTTGCTGACCCCCTCCCTCCATGCAGTCAATCAAGGCTGTAACAACCGATATTTCATCCAATGATTGACTGCGGTTTCAACCTGCTGCCTCCTTCTTAAGCTTATAAAAAGCTCATTGAGGAATGGAAAAAGGCAGAAAGGTATAGAACTTATCATTAAATATTAGAACTTATCATTAAATATCTGGTTACAAATGTCTGTAATAAACTTGTACAAATAGCAGTTGGGGTTGCGGGCAGATACCGGACAGTTCACCAGTTTTTTGTTTTATACAAAGCACTCTGGCAATTAAATAAAGTGAAAGAGGAAGTGGGCAGTCACATGGCACAGTGCGAAAGTAAAACAAACCCAGAAAGCTGCAGAGTATTTTTAGAAAGTGAATATTGGGCTCTAATAGGCCTGGTGCATGCAACAAATGTTACAGAATGGTCAGTCTGAACTATAGCGCATATTGGTAACTCATCGTGCTATCGTGCGTATTTCAATACGTAGCAGGTGTTACAAGATAAAGGAATTAACTGAATTAATAATAGAGAACAACCAAATGTTAGAACCAGACAAACACAATTACAATGTACGGGCTACAGAGGAACTAATCTTAGGAGAAATACACACTTATGTCAAATACAAAATAAGCAATGTGCGCAAGTATGAATGCATTTACCGTGTTAAGCTAAACTAGCAATAAACCTAATCCTACTTACTTTACACCCACAGATTATTACAGAAACCTGCTAAATTGTATGTAAGGCACTAAACAAATGTGCAAAAACAATCTAGAAAAAGAAAAAAGTTTTAAACTTGCAAAGTATGAGATGAGATATGCATGTTTTTCATTTGTGGTGCACTCACGCTGCTATCTTGTATTGTCACACCAAGGGCATGTCAGGCTGACCCATGCGTAGAATTGAGTACCACTAGCAGCAGCATGGGTCAAGCTTTGCACAAAACACAGTGATCAAGAGAAGGTGGAAATGCTGTAAAGCATTAATGTGGCATAGCTAGAAATCTGCACACAAACATTTGTACACCCAGAAATATAATATTTCCAACATAAAACAAAATGTTAGACGATTGTCATTGTTGCTTGATTGAATAAAGACATACGTCCATCTGGTCCAACCTACTCAGCAATAACCACATTTCCTGTCTAAGAGTTGATCAATCCAGGGGAAGGCAAAAAAATAAAGACAGTATGAAAGGCAATGAGAAATATCCCTGGATCAACTCCAAATTTATGTATAAAGATATGGAATTGCAAGCTTTCAATTTTAACATACAAACCAAATCTGGCTGCATTTATTAACAAAATGGCTATTGTTGAAACTTCAAAAGTCATCCATTACATTGCAGAAACTCACCTGTTCTGTTTTAGAAACAGAGACATAAACTTAATGTCATGTTTCACATGAGTCCTTTAGAAAGGGCACTGTAAAGCTCTTTGTTTTTATGGGTTTTATTAAGACACGATGGGGTAGAAGAAATAAAAAGGGCAAAAGAAGCTATAAACTGACATTCATCACACGTACGTTGCCTGTTCCGGCATCAGCCATCATGCGCCTTATCTTATATATTTGCACAAGGTCTTATAATTGCCACAGATAGACTGACTGCTAAACAGAACTCAGAATTGCCCAAAGAAATGAGCATTTGCAGTGCTGCATATTAACAATAAATAATTCTGAATTGCTTCCTTTATAGCACCCTAAATAAAATCAATCTCTCCTTGAAACTGCAATGTCTTGTAAAGGTCAAAAACAGCTTCCTGTTTAAGAAGGGGGCAGGGAACAACTCCACAGGTTTGGCCTTGGTCAATCCCTGTTTTTGTTGACCATAACCTTTTATTTATAAATAAACCATGCAATAAAAGTATAGCGTCTCTTTGCATAAATAAGCTTACAGATGCTAAGTGCAAATTAAAACAAACATTCTTCTAAACAACCGATAGCCCTCCCCTTTCTTTCGTTTGCAAAGTCACTGTTCCACATTTACCCTTGTTCCTCAACCCCAACTACAGCATTGATGAGAGAACCATTTCTAGCATCTGTGTGCAGTTTAGCACTCTTTAAAGGGCATGTCCACCCCCAAAACTATAATCCCCCCAACTACTGGCCCCATCATGTAGCGTAGTTTAATCCTTACCTCACATCCCAGCTCCATAAGGTTCTCCTGTAGTCCCCCCCCAAAGTCCCAAAAACTGCCCACCAGGAGGATAGCAGAGTCCATATAGGACTCTGCCTCCTACCTGGCCTCCGGGAGAAGTTTGGCAGGCGTACTGCAGCCCTTCTCCCCCTCCCTCCCTCTCAGGATACCCTCCCCCTAGCTTAAAACTGCAGCCCTTCTCCCCCTCCCTCCCTCTCAGGATACCCTCCCCCTAGCTTAAAACCCTTTAGTTATATGATTGCCCCTGTCCCCAGCCCCAACCGCTATATTATTCTTTTAGAAAGCTCCGAAACTTTACTTACCCCCTCTTTCCTCCGCCGCATGAATGACCAGCAGCCGCGTCCGTGATTGGCTGCCGCTCAGCCAATCACAGACGCGACTGCCGTCCCGCCCCTCTGCTTGCAGAGGGCCGGAAGCGCGGTGGAGGAGGAGGGGAAGGAAGGAAAGAGGGGAGGTAAGTAAAGTTTGGGGCAATTTCTAAAAGAATAAATATAGCGGTTGGGGCTGGGGGGACAGGGGCAATCATATATTAAAAATTAATTTTTAGGGTGGACATACCCTTTAAGTGTTTATAATCTGTTTATAATCCTATATATGCAGTGCTGCTGTTATCAGAACAGGCCCCTTATACCAACCCTTCCTAATACAACACACCCCAAAATGATTTGCAGAATTGCCGTTATCCAGTAAAACTTTAAAGGTAAAAGTAACCCAAATAAATTACATTTTTTTGGGTAAAATATCGCCATCTTGGATATCTGAGAGTTAATTTTTTTAAAGTTACGTATCCTTCTTTCTTGCATTAGGTGACATCAGCAGTTGCGTTTGCCCAGCAAGTGTAGCTAACATTTTCCTTCATTCGTATGCACTCTGCCCTATGTAAGAGGGAGGTGGGACTCTAAGTTCCTCCTTTCAAAAAGTTTAAGGCAGAAACTCTGAGTGCTGGATTGCTGCCTTATCTTTCACAAAAGTTAATATTTATTGTTTTGTTTTTGTGAAAAGGGCAAATATGCCCTAAAAGCAAAGTTCTTCCAAAAGAAAGCCTTTGTCTTATCTCATAAAAAGGAGGGGTGATGGAAATAACATGCAGTAACAAGCACTGTCTGTGTATTACCCTTATTAATGAGCTGCATTGGCACATTCCAGATATTCAGCTGGGTCAGTTGTTAAAGGGCCTTCCCAGTTATGCAGAGATAATGCAATTCTGCATTGGAAGGAACTAGAAATACCCAACCATTCCACGTTATTTAAATACCAACCAACAAAAAGAAAACACACAAACCATGAAAATCACTGGGAAAACCTTTTAAAAACTCTAAAATTAACTACTGCTTGTTGTGTCTGTTAAAACCAACTGAATTTGTCAAAACCAGAAACAACCTACAGCTGATTTAAAGGGCATGTCCACCCTCAAAACTATAATCCCCCCAACTACTGGCCCCATCATGTAGTGTAGTGTAATCCTTACCTCACATCCCAGCTCCATAGGGTTCTCCTGTAGTCCCCCCCCAAAGTCCCAAAAACTGCCCACCAGGAGGCTAGCAGGGCTCTGCCTGCTACCTGGCCTCAGGTAGATTTTTGCCATGCGTACTGCAGCTCTTCTCCCCCCTCCCTCCCTCTCGCATAAAACCCCTGTAATATAGTAATCCCCCTGGTCTCCCAGCCCCAACCGCATGGTTTTTAATTTTAGAAAGCTCCCCAAACTCTTACTTACCTCTCCTCTTTCCTCCGCTGCACTGAATGACTTGCATTCTCGCAAGCAGAGGGCCGGCAGCGCGGCGAAGGAAAGAGGGGAGGTAAGTAAAAGTTTGGGGAGCTTTCTAAAAATAAAAACCATGCGGTTGGGGCTGGGGGACCAGGGGGAAGGCAATATTAAAAAATAGAAATAAGGGTGGACATACCCTTTAAATGTTAATTCATTTATATAGACAGTCTCTAGGCTATAAGTTAGCTGGACAGGGGTGCAGCTACCAAGGGTTTACGGGGGAAAGCCATACCTTTATACCACAAATACAAGGCCCTGTCCCAACAGTCACTCCAAGTAAGGGTGAGGCCACACTGCAACGCACAGGAATCGCGCACAAAATCGCGAGCGTTATCGCACGCGATTGCGTGCGCGATTCTTGCGCGTTTCGCGCTCACGTTCGCGTTTTGCGCATGCGTTTTCGCCTTTTCACGTTATGGAAACGCATGCGTTAACGCACCAAAAATGGTGAACGCATGCGTTACCATAACGCGAACCTGCAATCTGCAATCTTATGATACTTTGTTTTGAAAGGGATTCTGGCTACAGTTAGAACTTGTTTTTCTGGAGTTTATTTTTTAAAGTGCAATTAAATCCCACTTCCTTTGACATACCCAGGATAAGAACCTAAAATGCTAGGTACTCTCGAAGTATATTATATTAAAATAGTTACCTATTTCCTTTTCCTTTCCTTTTTAATCTTGCCCTGCCCTCTGCTTGTGTCCAGGGCCTGGCCTATGGGAAGATGAATTTTGGTGTGAGGCCTTTAGTTACCCTTAAACTAGTTGAGTGCAGGGTCACTACGAATGTCCACAACATGTTTGACTAAAGGGTTGCTAAAATCAAACTATTATTATTATGGATTTATATAATAATATACGCATATGCAATATCAGTATGTCTTTATAATTGTGGGGGAACCAGAGTGTACAGAGGAAAACCACACAAGAACGTGGAGAACATACAAATTCTTTGCAGATGTGTCCAAGGGAGGATTCGAAACCAGGACTCTATTGCAAGGCATCAGTGCTAACCAGTGAGTCACTGTGCTGCCCAAATTACATTTAAACAGAACATTATTTTTAGAAGTAATACCCTTCCCCCAAAATCCCTGCTGCACTCTCTCTACCAGCAAACCCCTCTCCTCCTCCAATGCATCCCCCCCCCTGCAAGTCTCTCTCCTCCTCCTCCCCCCATCCTCACTCCTTACATAATTATTAGGTAGGTAGGTATTATTATAGTTAGGTATTATTAGGTAGGTGGGTATTATTAGGTATGTAGGTATTATTTCACTGCCGGGATTGCAGGTAATAATACCCCCCATATACCCGTCTATCACCTCCTTCTCCCGTCTCTCTCCTTACCATTACAGGGCCGTCTCCCCCTTCACTTCCTCTCGCAGGTGCGTGTGAGCCCCGGGTCATCAACCCTCCTCCCACTGTGGAGTGCACCGGCTTCACCAACAGCAATTCAATCAACTGAGATTTTGGTATTGCAGGTCGATCAGCCCGAATGTGTGTAATCAGCCATAATGAGACTGAATGTTTAAAAAGGGGCCAGAGAAGGCTAGCAAGTATATTGCTTTTTTTATCCTCAAATGGACTATAGACTTTTTCCACACAAACAATAGTAGTACTTGCTAAGTCCTCATTTCTTCAGTTTGTCCTATATACCTTAAACAAAGCAGTTAACCATTCCTGTGAGTGTAGCACCACCTCGCCTTTTCAGTCAGCGACTGTTTTCCGGACTGGCTAATGGGAAGACATGTTGTGTGTGTAATATGTCTTTCCATAGTAGAAGTCTGAGGTGTAGGAAAATGCAGGGCCAAGACCAGCTGCTTTCTGTTAAGTACATAGGGCAGACCCGGTGGTGAGGACCTAGTGGTTTAGGTACTACTAAAATGAGTATTTGTTGGGGGGGGGGGATATATTTGTTCTTTAAGAGCTTGTTCACCATACAGAATAATAATAATTAATATTAATAATTCTTTATTCGCCAATGTACAGGAATTTTGCTTTGGTGAAAATTGTTTTCATGATAAAAACATAATCAAACAGTGGCCCAACATCCACACAACATTTCATAAAATATATAAATGTATAAATATATTAAAGGGACACTAAACAGATTTTATGTAACAAAATCTGTTTATATTATTTACAGGGAGGTGAGAACGCTTATTCCCACCTCCCTGTGAATAATAGAACGCTCGGGGGAACAGTGTTGACTTACCTTCCCGGCGCTCCACTCAGCTCCTTCACAGCTGTCAGGGGCGCTGTCCCGATCAAGAGCTTATCTTCTCCACAAATGTGCGCCAATACAAAAGATAGGCACGCGATCGGGTAGACAGCTAAGTAGTAGCCGCAAGTGGAGCTCCGGTAAGGTAAGTTCGGCAGTGTCCCCCGGGCATTCTATTATTCACAGGGAGGTGGTAATAAGCGTTCTCATCTCCCTGTGAATAATAGAAACATATTTTAAAGGACAACAATACCCCAAAAAAAACATCTCCCCCATTACATGTACACACTTCCAGCAGCTGAAATCACTTACTCTCATTTACACCTGTGCTGCCTTCCCTTAGATATCACACAGCAAAGATGAGTGCTAAAAGCCCGCCTCCTAGACGGCCCAGGGCCATGATTAACATGTCACATGACATTGGCTGGTGGGAATGTCTGTTACATCCTCTCTCCTCCTCCTCTGCCAGTCAAACAAACTTGTACTGTTCGGTTGCTAGGATACAAATAGGTAGCAAAAGTCCATGTGCACACTAACCCCAAGTGGGTGCAAAAAGTCCAATTCCCCTACTTCAAAGGGAACGAAGTACTGAAGAGAAACAAAGTAGACTTGCACTCCAAAGTGAACTGTTTATTGTGAGCCAAGCATCAACAAGTAACACAACGTTTCGAGGGTAACACCCCCTTCATCAGGTGCTAGGATACAGCCTACATAATCAAGCTGATCAAGGATGGGCGGAGGAGTGTTTTCTCACTGCTAGTTTTGAGTGACAGTTATAGGCAGACATAATTGTTACGCCCCCTTCACAGTGTGGCTAACTGAAGGCAGAGAGAGGCTCGAAATCAGGAAAAAAATGTTTGGGGAGGGCTGCATACCTTTACTCTTTTAAAAATAGTTTTTTTTTTAAAAATGCATTGAGGCAATACAGTTATCCTTTAAGTATCCATATTTCCCAGTTTAGTGTTCCTTTAAAATCATATAAAGCAACCGTCAGTTCTTGTGATTAATAATTGATATAGCCTGTGGAAAGAACCTGTTTAGATATCGATTTGTCTTTGTTTTCACTGATCTAAGTCATCTTCCTGGTGGTAATTTTTGAAATAAGTGGTTAGCCAGGTGAGATTCATCTAGCAAACAAGCACCAAAACTGTGCAATTATTTTTTGCATACTTGTGTGATTTTCTGTGCATTTGCATTTTTCTGTTTCGATTTTTTTTTTAAAAAAGTGTGCTTTTTGGCCATATGAAATGGGGAATTACAAAACACACAAGGAAACAAAAGATTTAACTGGAATCCAAATGCAAAATCTGTAATATGTGATCAGTAATGACATGCTACAGTAAATATTTTCAGTTCACATCCTATGAGCTAGCCGATTGCTATAAGGAAGTATATATCCTACAAATAATTTGTAGAACTAGCGTGTCTGACGGTTTCTCTCTTGGACACCACAAAAAAAAAAAAAAGCACAAAGTTGACTTAAAAATACGGTTTGCAGAATGTACAAACTTGCCCAGATATTTATAGGCTGCATTAAAATTTCTTCTGAAATTAACAGATGGCAAAATAATCTTTTTCTTTTCCCATCAGATCAGTCCAATTTTACTTACCACAAATGTTTTATGTGTGTGTGTAAATTCATCATTAAAGGGGAACTGTGGTATCCATATATCCATATCCAAGTTACAGCAGTATAACAGGTGTTTTACCAGCAATTGAGCTGTGACATCACCAGCTGCATCATAAGCATAAAGATCCGATAAGGAAGGTTACTTTACATTCACTGCCCACCTAAGCCAGGTTGCAGGTTGGTCCCACTTTACACAATGAGCCCAAAACAATTGTTGGTGCTTTAGAGGCATAAAGGGAACAATAGGAGTAGGGCAATGGAAAAGGGATGTTGGGAGGAATGAAAAAGTAACATTAATTTATACCATTTTATATTCTGTTGATCAATGTATAAAACTTCCTATGGATTTCATGATGTACACTAGTTACAGGACAACACTGTTGTCATTTTGATGTGTGACTAAAAACAAAGACCCATATCTTCCAATACAAAAATGCCTGGAGTGCTTATGGTTAAGATTACAATTCTTTTGTCCTCAAAATGAAAGATGGCTAATTCCAGGAAAAACAGGATTTTATTGAAAAAAAATGATTTTGCTGCCAATATCTCAGTCACACTGTGTACAAACTATGAAACATCAGCCACAGAATACATCTTGTTAAAAAAATTATTTTTACCCTACGATTTACAGAAGTATAAATCCTGAGTAAGCTAACCAGCTGTGCCAGTTAATACGATGTGGTAAGGTATAGCTTGGTGACAAGAACATCATTAAATACTATAAAATAAAACTACTACACAGTGATGATAATGCCAGAAATATTAGGGCATATACTTGGCACAAGCAGCCTCACAAACACATGGGTGCAGACCTGGGTATATGCAGATAAACCAGTAAAAAAAGAAGAGACAGGACCCAGGTTATACTCGGTGCTCAAAACCCTCGAGGCACCCCCCGCTGCATATAATGAGCCCAGTAAGTTAAACAGTGAGGCATGTTACCTCCTAAATGTAAGCCAGAAAGGGGAGTGGACACGCAGCACAAAAGGATAAAAGGATAACTTTTATTGAAACTTGATAAAAAGCATGCAACTATAATCCCCCTAAAAACAGAAACAAAAACCCACTGTGCAGTGGTTCCCAATTGGTCTCATAGGTAGCCAAAATGGAAACAATAATAGGCTGTAAAGTGCAAGATCACACATAGATGAATATGTATCTGCTAAAGAGGGTGAAAACCAAGTCTCTGTCTTACATCAAAAATTAAACAGTCGATAAGGTATATATCAAAATGTTCGACCACTACCGATAATGGGCTATTAAAGTATGCAAACTAGTTGCTATATGTCGCATATATCAGTCATGGATAGGTGAGGGACCAGGTATAATGCCCCCCACTAAGTTAAAACAGCACAATAACAGCAGATAAATATAATGGATGGGTCTCACCAACAAATCGCATTCCTACAAAAGGTAGAGTCCTCAACCATAAGCGGAATTCAGCGAGATGCATGATTCGAAGCTATATATCCTACAGAGCAGATAGAGCAAGTTCACCAAACAATCAGCCGATGAGAAGCCGGGAACAAGCGCGGCTATCTTGGTGATGTTAAAGGTCAATTCCCAGTGTGTTCCCCAGATGCCGAAACTGTATTACTTTTTAAAACAAATTATTACTAAGGAAGTATGAGTTCACTTCCATGACATTAAAGTACACAAAACTTCATCATTCCACAACCGAGGAATGTTGTAATAGTTTCTAAACTTTTGGAGTGCCAAAATCCGACCTCACTGTCCTAGGTCAATGGCGAATGGCCCTCAAATGAAAACATTTATCCCTTTAAACCTACAATAGTTATAAAGCTGACCGACATAGGGCTAATCTGATGGGCAGAAAAATTATAATATCCCCTTCTCTGCCTCTGATTTTAGGGTAGACTATCTTAGTGTAGCTGTTTTGGGATTTGTGGATGGTTTACCTATATACATTTTTATTTGAAGGGTGATGAACTTGCCCTTTAAGTAGAGTTCTAAAAATGTTATTACACAGATAACATGTAATGCAGACATTAAATTAATTCATACAGGTTTTACCTTTAATATTAGAATTCTGGGTTTTATATACAAATTATAAGATATAAGGATATAATGAACTTGGTGGTGCATTGTAATATACCAGTACTTGAATTTCACAGTTATTAGATGTACTGAATTTACGATCAAAGGCTTCTTTATTCCCATCTCCCAGCTTGTGTCCTGGCCAATGGGAGCAAGTGCATCTAAAAAAAAAAGGCCCCAGTAAATCAGATCCCCATAAATGGTGCTTAGTCAGGTCATTCATGTTGCATGGCTCTCTGAAACTTGTGAATTATATTAAATAATGCAGCCCTCTCATTTAAAACATAATATTAAATGCTACCAAGGTGTTTCATGATCTGTATCAGTTTGCAGCATTGTTCTTTTATATGATTATGGAAGTACTGCATCCCTTATCTGTGAGCATATAAAAACTAAAGACTTGAATTGATACACAAACACAAAAAACATTACACTGAGGTTTAAGAAAGTTTAACTAAAAAAACAGAGGATCTTTGCAACAGAATAAAAACTGTGGTCCTCCTAAGAAGAAACTGCACCAGCTGCATTTTCAATATCAGCAGCTGGCCCTGGCTCCATTACTTGTGCGCAAGTATCCGACAAAGTATTTGTAAAGAATGTGGAAGTACTGTGCATAGTGTGTGTACCTCTGAAAGAAGTGTTACGGATTATTTGATCTTTGATATGACTTGTGAAGAGAGACTGCACCACAAATATCTGCTAAAGGATAAGTGCACTGTAAAATCAAGTTATGTTCATTTGGAAGCTGCAGCTTTAAAAATATTGTTGCCATTTTTTTTTACCTATGCCCCTCCAGAGCCTACATTTGTGCCTTGAAATTTGCTGAGATCTTGTTACTGGTTTGCTGAATGTTAAGCTCCACCCCTCTGAGATTTCCTCTGCTTTCTCGTGCTTGAGCCTCAAAGATTAATAATGCCTGTGAGTTCGCACTCCCAGACATTACTGTTCCATGCACTCTCCTGGTCAAGAAGGAGAGTGCATGGAACTCACAGGCATTACCGTTTGAGGCTCAAGCAGGAGAAAGCAGAGAAAATCTAAGAGGGACAGAGCTTAACATTCAGCATAACAATATTTTTAAAGCTGCAGCTTCCAAATGAACATAACTTGATTTTACAGTGCACTTATCCTTTAAAGCAACCATGTGTATACAATTTAAAGGGTCACTATACTCACTCAACCAACTTTACATTATCTGAAACTACAATTTGAGAGAAGTAAAATTGTGATACTCACATATTTAAATGTGCTTGCTTGGTTATTCATTTTTAGCTATTTTAAATGTTTAGCGAATGCTCCTAATTGCCCCCACCCTCACTTAGATCCTAGTAACGGATCAGGGATGGGCCAAATATTATTTTCTGCTTCTGAGGTGACAGGTCTTTCCCTGTAAATGCTGAAACTTCAAATTATGATTTCTCAGAATCTACAGCTCAGACTTAAAGGGCACTTACATTGCTCCAATCCAGACATAAAAAAGGTTAGTGTATGCTGTCTTTTTCCCACCTTCCTCTGTGGCTACATGTTTGCACAAAGTCTGAATTACTCCCCGGTCATTCCCCCATTCACATAATCCAGCTGTGAACCAAGCTGCTCATGTGCATTAATCCTCTTACACTACACTGTAACCTTTGTAAAAAAAACTCCATGGGTAAGCCTGTAGAGAGCAAGTGTCTTTGTTGTTCTGGAGACACTTGCTACATAAGGAGTGGGAAGGGTGTGAGTTAGGACAGACCTGAGTGCTGCCTTATCACTGGAGCCCGACCTCCCTTTGACAGGCTTTACTTCTGTTTTTAACCCAGTATTTGTCAAGCATTTTAGTGACCAGGAAGGAGCCATTGGGAGACTTGCTGTAAAACTTGCCTACACACTACACCGCCATGCTATTAGGGGATTTGATTGACAGCTAAAACAGGAGTGCTGTATTGAAATTTTGACTTCTTTTAACTTGTATATCTCGGGACAGAGAAGGAAACTGAAGAAAATAAAGAAACTCTGGGGGTTGGGGGGGAATTATAGAACACATAGAAAGAAAGAAAAAATTACATTTTCCCACTATAGATGCCATTTAAATTCAGTAAAAAGTTTTGGAGTAGAGGGAACTTGATGTATCTAATTGTATAATTTTTGAAAATTAGATTTTTAAGAGTAAAGATACCCTTTAAATAACATGCATTCTGGAGATGCTAAGAGGGGTAGAACAGCATCATATTCATTATTACCTTTACTTCTCCCACTTATAAAAAAATACACAAACCTGTCTACATTTAAAAGAATAAAGAGCACATAAATATCCCTTCAGCGCCTTAAAATAGATCTTCAGACAAGGTATGTAGGTTTGTTCATACACGTCTGTAATTAACTATATAACCCTTTAAATCACAAATAGGTTAGGAAGTAAAGAAAACAGGTGTGCCCCTTCATTTTACTTAACCAAGTTCTACGTTTGATTAAGCAGACACTAGATGCTACCCCACAGTGCACTAACTAACTTTCTATGAATTTGTAGAAGTCCTTATCAAAATATTTTAAACAATATGCGTGATACCAATGAAAGCAACCAAAAGAATGTTATTAATAGCATTTACATTTAAAATGCTATAAAACACAAAATGATGTACAAATCCCAACAAATGAATGTTTGCCTAAAAAAACTTTTCCAGTAAATTAATTCATTTTTAACTTCCTGGTTAGGAGCTGTAATCTACAATGTCGAAATGCTGCATGAACTGGCAAGTTCAAATGTTCCTGCAGCCACCCTCAGGGCAAACTCCACATACATAAATAAATACATCTAATACTACAGGAATGATCAAAAAAAAATTGTGTCTCATCATGTTCTGTTTAAATGTTGCTACTGTGCCTTTAATAGCACTGATGTTACAATGTAAAATATCACAAGCTAAGTAAGGGATTTCTAAAAACAATACATATCCTATATAATAAAATGCAAGTGTGCGTCCCTGTGTCCGTGTGTGTGTCCTGCAGTTACCTCTATTTGCCACTTGGTGTGCATTCTATTCCTCAGGCTGCTGCAGTTTCCCTCCAGGCAATTACAGAGTGCATTGACAGTGCTCTACCTTCCCCGCCGCAGCCTCTCAGCCCCTTCATTTCCTTTTGTGCAGAAAAGTATTTTACTGTGCGGCATAATTTACTTTTGCGTACCTCCATCAGCGTACCTTCAGTAAAAAAACGCGCCGGTTGATTATGCGCATGCGCGAAACGCCAGGTGATTATGCGCGGAAAGCGTTGTCATGGTAACTGTTTAGACGCGCCGGTTGATTATGCGCATGCGCGGAAAGCGTTGTCATGGTAACTGTTTAGATGCTGAAGCATATGGATGGCTGCACAGTCCCTGCTATTTCCAGGTAATAGCGTAACAGTTAAAGAGACAGAAGACCTCTTTAGAGAGCACACCTAAAGAAAAAGGACAGTTAGCTTATGGAGGGCTGAGGGAAAACAGTTCTATCCAAAGTGTATGGACAGGCTGAGGGGAAAAGGTCCCTCCAAAGTGTATGGATGGAGGGCCCTTGGATTTGGGACAGAGGGGCCCCCCTGGATTTGGGTCAGAGGGGGGGCCCTGGCCTTGGACAGAGGGGGCCCCTGGCCTTGGGACACTAAGAGGGTACTCTGGCCTTGGGACACTAAGAGGGTACTCTGGCCTTGGGACATGGAGGAGGACTATGGCCTTGGGACATTAAGGGGGCACTAATATACAGGATCAACAGAATTTGCTGACACAGTATTTGGCAAAGAAGCACAGAATAAGTGACAGGCTATGTAGGCAGTGCATTTTAACATAGAAGTATGCGCAAAATATACTCTGCTCACCAGAAAGTTCCTGGGAGCTTTAATGTATAAGACGACTGTAAGGCCTTCCTCATAGTACAGATCTAGTTCCTGTAAGGGGAGAGCCGTGAGTTAATAACAACTGACAGTGCCGCTCCTTTGCTTAGTCTGTTTTTCCCAAACATGTTTTACCGGAACAGAGAGAAACGGGACAGACTACAGAATATTTTCCTGGAATGGGCAGCTGCACAATGATAACCAAGAAACCCAATGACTTGCTAAAAGATACAGAATGTACCCACATCAACTATTTCATCCCCAAGGAGAGCACTTAAGTGATAACCCCGGGGGCCAGATAGCATTAGTTTTTCATACACAAGCCCTGTTGTAACAGGCATTCTAACAGCATTGCTGCAGCCTTCACCACAGGAAGAGTGGAATTTCAGGAAGTGTAAAAATACTTTGAAATATCTGTAATAGTCATTCTAGTTAGAAAAACATAACAAAAATCTCACATTGCAAGGACAGGTTGCAGATCAGGTTACATTAATAAAGGTCTGTTTTCTATTTTTAAACACTTCAGAATATGTTTCCTTATTTAAAATATAAAAAAAGGCTGAAAAGTTTGTATATGCAGCAGTTTAATGTATTTTTAGGAAGAAAATGTTGGCCACATTTGCATATAGAAGTGACTCAGAAATGCAAGAAAATTGTGAAATCTCATCCATAATGAAAATTGAGCAACATACTTGTGCAGTAACTGCCAGCTCTCTCTGCCACTCTCCTTTTAATTAACACATCTTCATCTATGTAAGAGGTGGGAGAAGTGTCAGTTATACAGACTGTGGGATGAGCCAGACAGTAGTCAGTTACTGCAGGAGTATAATGTCCCTTTAATGGACAACAAGACTTCAAGAGCCCCACATAAGGCCCCTAGCAGATAGCACATTTAAAGATCCACATAATAAATTGCATGTGCTGACCTGCATTTGTAAACATGTGCATCAAATTCACCATTAACTAATGGTAAGCAAACGGAAGCTGACATACTGGTGTCAGAGCAAAATAAAATAAAAATGCCATCAATGAAAACAAAACAGTACCTAATTGGATTCAATTATTTTTCTACTGAAGGTAACAAAAAAATTACCTGTTGCACATCACAGGTGCTAAAAGTTCCCTTTTAAAAAGGACACTAATAAACACTCATTATCCAGAAACATCTCTGGGGCTATACAGAATAATCACAGCTCTGCAGCATGAAAACCCAGAATACTGGTTTTAGCATTGTTCCCCATTAAAGGGGAACGTTGAGTGCTATGCATTTATATAATCTTCACTTTAATCGTACATCTATAGAAATCTTATTTTATACATACACACACATATTTAAGTAGAAAATTATAGAATTAATCATTATTAGCACAGCATTTGCTTGTTTCGACAAAGGACCTGATAAATAGGTCAACTGCACAAATACTAGCAGAGCAATAGTTAAGAGGATAACATGGAAGTCAGCACTATAAAACCCAAGTCAGAAAATGACAACACCCATCTGAAACAGTTTAGTCATACTGTGGATGAGAAATAAACTGAAGCCAATTAACTTTCTGCAAACCAATGTAGCAGTCCACTATTTTATTACCAGAAAATATATAAATTCAACTTTGCAATTACTTATTTAGTTATAAATGAATGTAGATTTACAACTCAATACAAGAAATGTATAGGGGCGTTAGTTTACAAAAGCTTCTAAGGGTCGAAGAACTAATACTGTAGATCAGAATGGCTTTTCGAGTTATAGATCAGCAACAGCTGAACATGTATATATCAAACATACATAGTCTAGAGTATACAACACTGTAGGGTTCTGTTGTACATGGCATTTATAGGAGACCAAAATAACTTTAATACAGTAATGTTGGCTAGATATTAACTCATGGAATGGTTCAGACAGCAATAAAAAAGTTCACAGTATGAAAAATATGCAAATCATTAAAAGACAAACTTCATTGTTCCGTTCACTTTTAACACTTTCACTCCTGGTAAAAGTGTATTGATGTGCTATTTTTTTTTGTTACTTTTAATTATCAGAGTATTGTATACTCGATGTATTAACCCCTTGCAGAGCAGGTGTCGTTCATTTCAGCTCTAGAGCACATATTAATGTTTTGGAAAACAGTTAAATTTCCCTACGCCAAATGTGAACTATATAACCCTTTTTCTGTCATATAACCAAATAATCCCCAAGCAATCAGATCTGTAAAGCTGGTCAAGTTACCAAAAAATCTTATTAGAATCTCATTAATTTATCCAGTGTTGCTGTGCATCAGCAGCAGAAGTTTTCAACCCTCAGCAACTAAGCTAGGCCACACTGGTGCGATTCTCACACACGATCGCATTTTCCGATCCATTAGCGAATGTGAATTGCATGCCAGCACTTTTAAATGTGGATGGCCATGTTGTATTCACTGCGATCCATATTTGCAGCGCATGCAATCACCATTATTTGTGCAAAAAGCATGTGCTTTGATAACAGATTAATGGGTAAAAATCGCAGTTCAAATGCACGGTAACGCATTTGAAATGTGATGCATTGTGGTCGCACTTTTTACACGTTACCCCGAGCTGCAGCCAAAATCAGGGTCACTTGATGCAAAGATGTTAATAATTACTGCAATTCATACCTGCTGTGGTTAGTTTCATACCAGATGATTTCATCACTCAGATGACATTACAGAATGCTAGCACACATCTATCTAATTTATAAAAAATGGGTAAACAACACAGGGTTGTTTATTTTAGAGGGACAGCCAACACCTCCTGAAGTGGGACTTTTGTGCAGCAGCTCTCCAGGTCTTCCCAATACTTTTTAGATCCCATTTTCTTTTGCACTTGTGAGGGGGCAGGAAGTGGGAGTTTCAATCAGTTACCAACATGAACCCCCCCCCCCAAAGTTTCCCACCCCCATCCTTCCTTCACTGTTACCAAACACCTGTAGGTGCAGAAGTTACACCTGGTGGCCCAAGTGCGATTCCCTGCTAATAATGACCTGAGTCTTGTGACCTCTGTATAAAGAACAGTCATCCACTCCAGTGAGCCAATCTGCACAAAGTGCTGACAGTGTGCTGAGCTCCAGCCTCTCCTGCCACATGCACATCCCCCTCGCCCCCACCACCCCTAGCCCTTCCCAAAGTAACTCACCAAGTTCCAGCAAACAAAGCCACTGCCAAACTACACATATCCCAAAGGTTCTGCACCACCGACAGTTTGTCCTTCCCCTCCCAGGAGCCCTCACACAGCACAAGACTGACAAAGTCAGAGGGGTGTCCCACTGCAGCCTTGTGTCCTGGGGGTCCTACTGTCGAGGGACTGGCCCGCCATTCACTTCAGGGCTTTGCTTTCCAACTAAAAGGCAGCGATGTGTTGTCCTCCTCTCAGTGTGAGTGTCTCTGTGCACAAGGTGCAGTGTCTGGCTGCAGAGCACGGTGACTGCATGGCTCTGACTCATCAGCTGAGCTCACAGTTTGCAACAACAACACACGGCGGTGAGAGAGAGGGGGAGGAGCCGGGCTGTACCATTTACACAACTCTCGGGCGCCCTCGCTCTATGCTACGAGTAGATCCACACCACAGAGGGCGGGGCTAAGATTCCTAATCAGATTCTAACCCCGCCCCCAGTCCGTAAACACCCACTGACCTCTCTGCACTGCTGCCCCTCCCCATTTCCTTCACTCTTTTCCTTTGACTTTATAAGTCAGTCTCCTGGTTCACATACTATATCTCACTGGTCCCAGGACTGAGCCTAACTGCCCAAACCCTCCCAGTACTGTAAGAAGGGATCAGGTACAAAGAGGTGCAGAACTTAACCAGTCACTATAATTTACTATGATGGGGGGGACACCATATTTATGCTGAAATTAGTGAACTGCAATAAAAATTAAAGCGGAAGTTTAGTGCAAATACATATAATTTTAAAGGGACACTATACTGAAAAAAAACTTGGCCTCATCTTAATCTATAATTGAATACATGTAAGTAGCACTCAGATTTGTGTGTGTTGCTGCATGCCTTCAATCCAGCACACATTTGTTTAGGAGCAGTATCCCCCCTCCCTCTTTTAACCTCCCCACTTCCATCCGACCTGACTTTTTTTTTCCCACAAACCATCTGTCAAACCTGCACACAGCATACAGCATTCCAACTCTAAAATCTCTGTCACCATTCCAGCTACAGAAAAACTACTCACAGAAGAACAGAAGATTTACAGCTGAAATATAAGAAGTTTTAGATTGGATATCTAAAGAAATAGGGGGCAGATCAACAAAAAAATGATGCAATGGTGGTTGGGAAGAATTATAGTTTCCAGTTATGGTCAATTTAAAATAACCTATTTTTTGGTATAGATGCCCTTTAAAAATAAAGAGCAGTATAACCCATCCATTCAGCATTTTGTCTGTGTATAAATAAATGCTTCCGAAATCCTGACTTCCTGTTTGCAGGACCCCTAATAGAGACTGCTCTTTAATAAAAGTATGTGTATTTGCACTGAACGTCCCCTTTAATGGTAACTCATGCCCTGATCATCCCTTGCAGGTTAGCATCTGAAAAGCCATACCTCTGCCTATTGTGAGTCAGTTTATGCAGGAGCTGGCGGAGCGAGGGTGGAGAACGGACATGGTGGGGCTGCCTCAGCAGTTTTTTTACTCTGCAGTCAGGAAAATCCTGTCCAGATAGGGATACCTGGATACCCTGACTATAGTAGACCATATGAGAGAGAGGCTGGTTGTGACGACAATATGAAAACAGTTAGCAAGTCCTTCCCTCAAATGAAAAATTATATATAGGTAAATTACCCCAAACCCAAAAACTGCATTAGTTATAACCAGACCTCCCACCCTGCCAGACTCATTTCAGGATGGGTACCCACCCCCTAAAGCCCCACCCTAAGATTAACGCGTAATCCATGTAAACAATTAGACATATGTGCGTACATTACATGCATCCCAACAGACAATAAAACACACAAGTGATGTCACCATGAAGTGTTTCTGTCACTTGTTAACCCCTAAAAAAACTATGACATCATTGTGCTTCCTCACTCTAATTAAAAACAACACATTTCAGGGAGATTGTATATAATATCAGGGAGCTGCCATAAATATCAGGGAGACTCTCTGAACTTTTGTATAAAAGGCTAATGAACCTGAAATGCTGCACAATGTTTTGTTACCGCTTTCTATGCTTCCTGGTTCTACCGATTAGCAACTGTCTGTCATGGATGTAATACAGGCATCCCACCTCTCCCTGAAGTTCAGGTAGTCTCCCTGATTTTAATGGCAGATCCCTGACTCCCTGAAATAATATACAATCTCCCTGAAATGTGTTGTTTTGAATAAGAGTAAAGGAGCACAATGATGTCAGAGTCTTTTAGCGGTTAACACGTGACAAAAACACTTAATAGTGACATGACTTGTTGTATGCATGTGTGTCTGACTGTTTTCATGAGTGTGTGTCTGTTGAGATGCATGTGTTTGTATGCAGTGTCTGACTGAATACATGTGTGTGTCTGTACACATGGATTATGTGTTAATCTTGGGGTGGGGCTTTAGTTGGAGGGTATCCTCCTTAAAATGTGTGGGTACCCTCACTGAAATGAGTTTTGGCAGGGTGGGATGTCTGTGTAATAGTTGACATCACACCCAAGGAATGAATGCTATTCCCCTTACTGCCTCCTCTGAGCATGTGCAAGCACAGAAAACTTGGAGAATAAGCAGCTCCTTCTAGATTTCTAGCACCGTAAATGTAAAGCTGACCACATACTTAAGCTTTGTACACACGTCCAACCCCCGACCGAACGCATACACGCATAAAGGTTGTTTGTGGTGCACATGGTCGCATTCGGGGGTCATGAGTTTGTGTCAAAATCGTACGTGTGTATGAAGGTTTATAATACTTTGATAGGTTGAACATTCAATCTGCAAACATATCAAACATGTTATAAAACTTTTATATTCTTACAATACCGTAACATTTTCCGTTCCAGCCTCGGTCACAAAAACGGCTTAATGGACATTGATTCAATAAAAGTTCTTATAGTTAAAAATGGTGCTAATTTTTAACACCATTTTAAAAGATAAGAACTATTATTGAATAACCCTAAATGTCTCCTCTTTAGATGCTGTAATTACTGTCATGGTTAATTTTTCCACAAAGCAAATAAACCTGCAACCACATACACGTAAGAGAATGTAAAAAGGATTGTATTGCTTTACATACATAGCTGTAGGAAGAATTGTGGAGAAAGCATTTCCTGATTCCTGCAGCCCTTCTTCCTAATGAGCTACAATTGGTTTTGTGACTGCTCAGTCTTGATGACCTTTAGCTCACAGGCAGTTAGGTATGTCATGGCAAAGGGTGGCCCCCTCCTTCTATAGCTAAGGCAGAGCCATCCTATCATTGCATTATTTGTTGCAGGCCTCCTGTCTCCACACAGTGTTCCATGATGACATCACATCTACTGTATTACTGTTTACATCATGTCAATTCTGATTTAAGAATATTTCTTCTGCTTCTGCTTTATCCCTTCATCCCTGCAGAGAGGTCATCACCTAGTACAGTTTTGGTTGGTGGGGGAGAGGGAGGGGAAGATAAATAAGTCACAGAGCACGTGCAAGTACCAGGATACACTGCAGAAGGAGGGCTGTATAATTCAGGGAAAACAAGAAGCCTGCAGAATGAAATGCTGATTTTAGAGTTGAGAGTTGCATCTAATTAAGTTTTGAATTATAGAATTAATTCAGGCTAATTTTTATTTCTCCTTTAAGGTTAGCTAAACACAGGGTATTATTTGAAAGGAATTGTGTCACCCGTGCACTTTGTTGACACATTGTCATCTAAACCATTGCCATGTTTTTAACTTAAAGGGCATGTCCATCCCCAAAACTATAATCCCCCCAAACTTACTGCTTTTTTTTCCCACCATGTAGTGTAGTTTAATCATCCTCCCATCCAGTCCATATGGTTTTTCCTGTAGTCCCCCCCCCAAAATCCCAAAAACTGCCCACCAGGAGGCTAGCAGGTCCATATAGGACACTGCCTGCTACCTGGCCTCCCGGAGATCTTTGTCATGCGTATTGCATCCCTTCTCCCCCCTCCCTCCCCCTCCCTCTCCCTCCCTCTCCCTCCCTTCTGCTATCCCTCCCCCTAGCATTAACCCCTTTTATACAGTATTCCCCCATGTCTCCAGCCCCAACCGCATATTTTTTATTTTAGAAAGCTCCCCAATCTTTTACTTACCTCTCAGCTTTCCTACGCGGAAGTGAGCTGCCGGCAGCCGCTCCGTGATGGCTGCCGCTCAGCCAATCACAGACGCGGCTGCCGGTCCCGCCCCTCTGCTTGCATTTCCTCGCACAGGAAAGAGGGGAGGTGTTAAGTAGAGTTTGGGGGGCTTTCTAAAAAAAAAAATAATGCGGTTGGGGCTGGGAGCCCAGGGGGGATCGTATATAAAAAAATCGATTTTAGGGTGGACATACCCTTTAAGCTAGGTACACACAATATCGGTAAAGCTCCAATACCTAGCTTTCCTGAACGAGCGTGCGGCTACCGAATGTTCGGGCTGGCCAAGCACTCATTTGCGAAAGAGGGAAAATTTCCCTGGCCATGGTAGATTCCCTATAGGGGAGTCTACCACGGCCAAGGGAAACACACAGTGCCGAGTGTTCTCCCTATGCTGTTTATATGCTATGTATAGAGAGAGTTTTCAGGACTGTGGATTTTGGGATTTTTTGAAAATGACAGACAGGATCTTGCAGATCCTGTCTATCATCTTTCAAAAATCTGGCGAGTGTGTACCCAGCTCTACTTGTTGTGGTGAATTGTTGCTGTGACAAAAGCCATCCATGTAAACAAGGTATTAATTAACTGTAGTGTACAATATGAACCTAGTAACATTAACAAAGCTGTAATAACAAAAACAAAAAATAATAATAGAACACAGTAAGAACATGCTGAAAGTAACATTTGTACATTGAAAACAGTTTGACGGTCTCAATATTAAAAGGAATGTCCAGCCTTAAAATAATATTTTTCTATTTACGTTCAGCTACCGCCCAAACTCCATTTACGCATTATTGAAAAGTTCCAAAGATGCCCCTGAAGGAACTTAACCCGGTCCCTCGTCGCTTTGCCACACTACTTCCTGTTCGCGGCTGTCAGTCAAATATGCAATGGTGACGTTACGCCCAATTACCTGTTATCCGCAACCAGGAAATGCCTCACTGCTGCTGTTCTTGCTCAAAACAAGTTTGCAACAGCAGCAGGGGGTGGTACCCAGGCAGTGAGGGACCAGGTCAGGTAAATCCCCTTCAGGGCATCTTTGGAAATTTACAATAATGTGAAAATGGGGTTTGGAGGATAGCTGAACATACATATAAAATGTTATGTTAAGGCTGGACATGCCATTTTAACTTAACAGCACTAACACTTTTAACTTATAACATCATAGTTACCAATTCTAGGGCAAAAAATTGTGAGACAACTTTCCCCTTAATATCTTACCCCAAAATCCAATAGCTGTATTTTATTCTATAACATTATAATTCAAAATAAAAGGGATGCACAGTTTCCCTCAGTGGCATTCAGCTGCAAAAAAAGGAAGAGGAACAGAAATATCCCATCCACTAAATAAACAGAGAGATATCTGTTGTATTCAATTAGATCAACCGGACTTGAAGTTTAGTTCTTGAAGACGTTTTGCTAGTCATCCGACTGGCTTTCTCAATTCAGAATGACTTGTACAAGAATCTGTGGCACTTTTGTACCCTGGAAAATCCCAATTAGCATATCACAGCCAGGTGTTAAGGGCGTGATTAGATAGGTGTTATGGTAACGCCCAGAGTAAGGTGTCAAAACAGCATTGTACATGGCAGACAGATGGTGTCGAACCCCCCCACCTCTATTTAGGCTTGGTTTCTTTATTTTCACATAAATGGCCTCCTTAACACCTCTCTTGAACCAGTCACGTTCCTTTGCCAATATGTTAACATTACAATTACGCAATGAACGATATTGTGAAATCCTATGGGGTTTTACTGTGTGTCCGTTTTTTAAACCGCACCTGCATTTGAAAAACTGACACAAACTAATGTAGTGTGAAAGAGCCCTTATTTGGCAGCAGTTAATATTATCAATTATTGTCTCAATGTGACACATGATATTTTCAGGAAGACAAGGACAACAGAAAAATGTGACTGTGCCACAAATATGGAGTCAGTTGGAATGTAACATCTATGCACCTTCTATGAGGTTATTTCTTATACTATGCATGGCTCTTTTATGAAAATAATGGAAACAACCTGTCAAATATATATCACCACTGAAACCTGGCTCACTGAAATGGATGTATTAAAAAACATTTTTTTTCAGTACTTTGGGGTACAGTAGGTAGTCCTGTACCACGCCCAGTCCAAAGGCATGCCTGAGGCCTGTACAGCCAATAATTAAAACCTAAGTACGTACGTAAAATTAATTGTCTTTCGAACAATTGTTCCAAAAACAATTATATTGCAATGCCTGAACGGACAGGCAGCTCAGCTTTCGACGAGCAACTTGTTCTGTTTAAAGACAAAGGGGTGGAGGGAGAGATACAGAAACCTCCTGCAATGTGGTAGAACAAAGGGATCACACCCCAATATTGCTATGCAGTGGCGTAACTACTGCCCCCCCACCTCCGTGTCCGCAGAGGGGGGCGCGGACTGTAGGAGGGACCACCACAAGCCCCTGTTACCTGTTTAAAACAGCTGATCGTGTGCATAAATGAAATGCGCGATCAGCTGTTTAAAAGACCAGACCTGAAAAAGGAAGTTTCATTCATACGCGCGATCAGCTGTTAAAAATGCTGGTTGTGCATGGGGTAGGGGGGTGGGCCCCAATCTCGCGGGTTGGCCAGGACCCCTGCAGTTATGCCCCTGTTGTTATGCAATTAATTTGGATACACTACAAAAGGTTATTGCGATCATTACACCGACCAATACTTTTGTAGATAGATGTACAATGTTAATTATTTGTAGATGTACTATACATATTGTTCGACATCCAGTTAATTTGGCAATTATTGTCTAATGGCATCTATTGTGATGCCAACCCTAACCGCCAGGTTTATAACTTAAATTAGTGCCCAGAAACAGACTTACTAACCTTCGTTAGGCTCAATTCCCTAGACTAAGACCTAGCTGGACAGGAATTCCACCAAAACAAAGAGGTGGATTATGGGAGTTGACCCATTTAGCCACAGGTAAGCTTCATAGATCACCCAGCAGCCCAAGCAAAGGGAGAGGTGAGGCACAGCTTGTTGTATCTTTGTAAATGGGATCTGTCTACTGGGATAATGTTGCCTGGTTACTTTAGTGCCCCTTTTAAGCAACCCTTTAGTGATCATCCTTAGAAAATATTCTATGTATAGAGAGTGATCATTCAGTTTGCCACACACAGCAAAATTGTTATTGGATTCAGAGCTGACAAAAGACAATATACATTTTTATCTGGAATGACTAACACTATAGATGGCCGAAACTCACTAGTTTGTTACATTTTCGAATTCACGGATCTCGGTAAAGTCCAAAAAATCCGAAACCGGATCGAATGTACGGAGCTATTTTCGATAATTTTCTAAAATAGCCTTGAACTTTAGAAAATACGATCGGAGACCATTTTCGAATTTACGATTGTATTTTCGAGGATTTTCGAACGTTTGGGGCCATTTTTGAAAATTATCAAAAATAGCTCCGTACATTTGAAAATTATCAAAAATAGCTCCGTACATTTGAAAATGATCAAAAATAGCTCTGTACATTTGAAAATTTTCAAAAATTTGTTCCAAAATCCGGACGATCCATCTGGATTCGGACAGATCATTCGGATTTTGGAACCAAGGCGTTTTGTGTCGGATCCGGGTTCATGTCCCATCTCTAACCAAGACTGTGACTGACAGCTGCTATGGAATAGTTTGCATTTGTGCTAAACACATGAACAATAATCATCAAGTCCTGTTTGCTCCAAGAAGACGTTAGTGTTTACCATACACTGCCTCAATGTTACATCGATTTGACGTTTAATCTGACATGAATCACAAATTAATCTTAAAGGGCATGTCCACCCCTTTTTTAAAGTTTTTATATGTTATACATATTGATCCCCCAGCCCCAACCGCTGTAATAAAATTATGAGAAAGTGCCCCAATATGTACTTACCTTCCCTCTATCCTCCGCGGCAGTCTCCAGGCCCTCTGCTTGCACGGAAATGCAAGCAGGGGGCGGGACCGGCAGCCGCATCCCTGATTGGCTGAGAGGCAGCCAATCAGGGACGCGGCTGCCGGCTGCTCAGAACGCCGGAGGATAGAGGGAAGGTAAGTAACTATCGGGGCACTTTCTATGAATTCTGTTACAGCGGTTGGGGCTGGGGGATCAATATGTTTAATATACAATGGGGATTTTACACGAGAGGGAGGGGGGGAGGACTCTCCTGCGCATGCCTCAACCTTGTCAAGGTTGAGGCTGAGACAGGCGCAGGATGAGTCACCCAGACCTTCTACACTACACTATCCTGGACTTTGGAGGGGCACAGCATGGCAACCATAAGGAGCTGGGATGTAAGGTAAGAATTGTTGTACACTACAGAGTGGGGCCAGTATGGGGTTAAATTTGAGTTTTGGGGGTGGACATGCCCTTTAATGTTCTTCAGACCAGAAATTTTAGTGATCATCTCACAATGTATTCCAGACAGATAATGATTTCCGTCATTGTAATACTGTTTGCAACAAGATTTGGCCAGTCGGTTTTATAAAATACTGCAGGGATGTCAGAAGGTACATCAAATAATGTATGGCCAGCTTTACATTACAATTTGATTGTACAATTAAACAATTTTACCACTCCTATGTAATATTAGGACCTGCCTAGGCCATTTATTTTAAACAATAATCAGTCAGTTAAGGTGGGTCACACACTGATCTGGCTTTACAACTATGTGACATTTCATTGGACATGATGGTTACATCAATCATAATAGAAGTAGTTTTATCCTGCTGATTTTCCTGCAACATTTTCCAGCCGGATCATTACAGTCCTAATGTGGATTTTTTGAAGGCTGCAGGAAATTCAGAAGGACTCTGTGTATGACAGGTTAAGTCCCTCATATTACCGGTACACGGCTGTGGTAAGATTCCATAAAGATTGCACAATCGGATTTTAAGGGGTGTAGACAGTTTAATAGGATAAAGAGAGATTGAACCAGCTCAGCAGATTAAAAAAATATACTTTCATGCTCTGATTCTGTGACAGACAAAGTTTTAAGTAGGGATGAGACATAGACATAGCATTGTGCAAGGGGTAAGCCAGACACAGACATAGTATTGAGTAGGGGTATGCTGGACATGGACATAGTATTGAGTAGGGGTAAGCTGGACATGGACATAGTATTGAGAAGGGATGAGCCAAACCTTGACATAGTGTTGAGCTGGGATGAACCAGACTCGGATATAGTATTGAGTAGGGATGAGCCAGACTTGGACATAATAATGAGCAGGGATGAACCAGACTTGGACATAGTATTGAGTAGGAGTGAGCCAGACACAGACATAGTATTGAGTATAGTAAACATATTATTACATAAGGGTGATCTGGACATAAACATAGTATTGAGTAGGAGGTGATCTGGACATAAACATAGTATTGAGTAGGGGTGAGCTGGACATAAACATAGTATTGAGTAGGGATGAGATGGACATAAACAGTATTGAGTACATCTGTTGTATTCAATTGACAACTGGACTTGAAATGTAGTTCTTGAAGACGTTTCGCTAGTCATCCGACTGACTTTTCAATTCAGAATGACTTGTACAAGAATCTGTGGCAATTATGTACCTAGAAAATCCCAATTAGCATATCACAGCCAAGTGTTAAGGTGTGTGATTAGATAGTGGCTAAGAGGTTGTATAGGAATGCCCAGTGTAAGGTGTTAAAACAGCATTGTACATGGCAGACAGTTGGTGTCGAACCCCCCCACCTCTATTTAGGCTTGGTTTCTTTATTTCAATAAATGGCCTCCTTAACACCTCTTGAACCAGTCACGTTCCTTCACCAATATGTTAACATTACAATCTTCAAAGGTATGTCCTTTATCCTTAAGATGCAGGTACAACGGCTGAGTCCTGACCCGAGGAATTGGCTCTTCTGTGCTGGCCATACGTTGATGCAGTTGCTGTTTGGTCCCCCACATACAAATCAGAGCATTCTTCACTGCACTGCACTGCAATATGATGTCGCTTTCCTGTGTTTCGGTATTGGGTCTTTCGGATGTACCAATTGCTGCCTCAGCGTGTTGCTTGGTTTAAAGCAGACAGGATACGATGTTTTTTGAAAATTCTTCTTAATTTCTCGGAGACCGCTACAATATGGGATGACCATGTTCTTCCTCCTGTTCCATGTTCTTCCTCAAATACAGATATGTTGATAACACCTGGGTTAAACTCACCAGAAGGAAGTACAAGCTTTCACAGAACACATTAATGCGAGTAGACCAAAACATTAATTCAAAGGGAAGAGGTACAAAACAACAAACTGGTTTTCTTGGACTGCTTGGTAGAAGTTAAGGAAAATGGTAAACTGGAAGTAGAGGTTTACAGAAAACCCAACACACACAGATCAGTATTTGAGTTTGACTCCCACCACCCTTTAGATCACAAGCTGGGTGTCATCAGAACCCTGCAACACAGAGCCGAGAACATCCCAACTAGCACAGAGGCGAAGGCAAAGAAATGAAACATCTCAGAGGAGCCCTTAAAAACTTGTGGATATCCAGACTGGGACTTTGTCAAAAGAAGTAGAAGGAAAAAAAGAACACAAATACCAACAGTGAAGGGGAAAAGCAAGACAGGAGGAAGAACATGGTCATCATATGTAGCAGGGGTCTCCGAGAAATTAAGAGAATTTTACAAAAAAATTGTATCCTGTCGCTTAAACCAAGCAACACGCTGAGGCAGCAATTGGTACATCCGAAGGACCCAATACCAAACACAAGAAAAGCGACATCATATACGCAGTGCAGTGCAGTGAAGAATGCTCTGATTTGTATGTGGGGGAGACCAAACAGCAACTGCATCAACGTATGGCCCAGCACAGAAGAGCCAATTCCTCGGGTCAGGACTCAGCCGTGTACCTGCATCTTAAGGATAAAGGACATACCTTTGAAGATTGTAATGTTAACATATTGGCGAAGGAACGTGACTGGTTCAGAGAGGTGTTAAGGAGGCCATTTATGTGAAAATAAAGAAACCAAGCCTAAATAGAGGTGGGGGGGTTCGACACCAACTGTCTGCCATGTACATGCTGTTTTAACACCTATACTCTCTAAACCTCTTAGCCACTATCCAATCACACCCTTAACACCTGGC
This sequence comes from Hymenochirus boettgeri, assembly GCA_019447015.1. Lineage (NCBI taxonomy): Eukaryota > Metazoa > Chordata > Amphibia > Anura > Pipidae > Hymenochirus > Hymenochirus boettgeri. The sequence goes on from CM033476.1 coordinate 272,083,590, forward strand.
TGTGATATGCTAATTGGGATTTTCCAGGGTACATAATTGCCACAGATTCTTGTACAAGTCATTCTGAATTGAGAAAGCCAGTCGGATGACTAGCGAAATGTCTTCAAGAACTAACATTTCAAGTCCAGTTGATCTAATTGAATACAACAGATATACCATGACCTGGATGAATGAGAACCTTCACAAGCAGTATTGAGTACGGGTGAGCTGGACATAAACATAGTATTGAGTAGGGTGTGAGCTGGACATAAGCATAGTATTGAGTAGGGGTGAGCTGGACATAAACAGTGTATTGAGTAGGAGTGAGCTGGACATAAACCATAGTATTACGTAGGGGTGAGTTGGACATAAACATAGTATTGAGTACAGGTGAGCTTGACATAAATATAGTATTACGTAGGGGTGAGCTGGACATAAACATAGTATTGAGTAGGGGTGACCTAGACTAAACATAGTATTGAGTAGGTGTGAGCTGGACATAAACATAGTATTACATAGGGGTGAGTTGGACATAAACATAGTATTGAGTAGGGTGAGCTGCTCATAAACATAGTATTGAGTAGGGGTGATCTGGACAATAACATAGTATTGAGTACGGGTGAGCTGGACATAAACATAGTATTGAGTAGGGGTGATCTGGACATAAACATAGTATTGAGTAGGGGTGAGCTGCTCATAAACATAGTATTGAGTAGGGGTGATCTGGACATAAACATAGTATTGAGTACGGGTGAGCTGGACATAAACATAGTATTGAGTAGGGGTGAGCTGGACATAAACATAGTATTGAGTACGGGTGAGCTGGACATAAACATAGTATTGAGTACGGGTGAGCTGGACAAAACATAGTATTGAGTAGGGGTGAGCTGGACATAAACATAGTATTACGTAGGGGTGAGCTGGGCAATAAACATAGTATTGAGTAGGGGTGAGCTGGACATAAACATAGTATTACGTAGGGGTGAGTTGGACATAAACATAGTATTGAGTATGGGTGAGCTGACATAAACATGTATTACGTAGGGGTGAGCTGGACATAAACATAGTATAAAGTAGGGGTGAGCTGGACATAAACATAGTATTGAGTAGGGGTGAGCTGTACATAAACATAGTATTACGTAGGGGTGAGCTGGACATAAACATAGTATTGAGTATGGGTGAGCTGACATAAACATAGTATTACGTAGGGGTGAGCTGGACATAAACATAGTATTGAGTAGGGGTGAGCTGTACATAAACATAGTATTACGTAGGGGTGAGGTTGGACATAAACATAGTATTGAGTAGGGGTGAGCTGGACATAAACATAGTATTGAGTAGGGGTGAGCTGGACATAAACATAGTATTATGTAGGGGTGAGTTGGACATAAACATAGTATTAGTAGGGTGAGCGGACATAACATAATATTGATAGGGGTGAGCTGGACATAAAAAGTATTGTACTAGAGGTGAGCTGGACATAAACATAGTATTATGTAGGGGTGAGTTGTACATAAACATAGTATTGAGTAGGGGTGAGCTGGACATAAACAAAGTATTTAGTATGGGTGAGTTGGACATAAACATAGTATTACGTAGGGTGAGCTGGACATAAACATAATATTGATTAGGGTGAGCTGGACATAAACATAGTATTACGTAGGGGTGAGCTGGACATAAACATAGTATTATGTAGGGGTGAGTTGTACATAAACATAGTATTGAGTAGGGGTGAGCTGGACATAAACAAAGTATTTAGTAGGGGTGAGCTGGACCTAAACATAGTATTACGTAGGGGTGAGCTTGACATAAACATAGTATTGAGTAGGGGTGAGCTGGACATAAACATAGTATTTAGTATGGGTGAGCTGGACCTAAACATAGTATTACGTAGGGGTGAGCTGGACATAAACATAGTATTGAGTAGGGGTGAGCTGGACATAAACATAGTATTATGTAGGGGTGAGTTGGACATAAACATAGTATTTAGTACGGGTGAGCTGACATAAACATAGTATTACGTAGAGGTGAGCTGGACATAAACATAGTATTACGTAGGGGTGAGCTGGACATAAACATAGTATTGAGTAGGGGTGAGCTGGACATAAACAAAGTTTTGAGTAGGGGTGAGCTGGACATAAACATAGTATTGAGTATATCTGATGTATTCAATTAGATCAACTGGACTTGAAATGTAGTTCTTTTCTTGTGTTTAGGTATTGGGTCTAAACACAAGAAAAGCGACATCATATATGCAGTGCAGTGCAGTGAAGAATGCTCTTGATTGTATGTGGGGGGAGACCAAACAGCAACTGCATCAACGTATGGCCCAGCACAGAAAGAGCCAATTCCTCGGGTCAGGACTCAGCCGTGTATCTGCATCTTAAGGATAAAGGACATACCTTTGAAGATTGTAATGTTAACATACTGGCGAAGGAAGTGACTGGTTCAAGAGAGGTGTTAAGGAAGGCCATTTATGTGAAAATAAAGAAACCAAGCCTAAATAGAGGTGGGGGGGTTCGACACCAACTGTCTGCCATGTACAATGCGTTTTAACACATTACTCGCGTTCCTATAACACCTCTTAGCCACTATCTAATCACACCCTTAAAACAGGCTGTGATATGCTAATTGGGATTTTCCAGGGTACATAATTGCCACAGATTCTTGTACAAGTCATTCTGAATTGAGAAAAGCCAGTCGGATGACTAGCGAAACGTCTTCAAGAAACTACATTTCAAGTCAGTGATCTAATTGAATACATCAGATATACCATGACCTGGATGAATGAGAACCTTCACACACAAATAGTATTGAGTAGGGATGAGCTGTTTATAAACATAGTATTGAGTGGGGGAGAGCTGGACATAAACATAGTATTGAGTAGGGGTCAGCTGGACCTAAACATAGTATTGAGTAGGGGTGAGCTGGACATAAGCATAGTATTGAGTAGGGGTGAGCTGCTTATAAACATAGTATTACGTAGGGGTGAGCTGGACATAAACATAATATGATTAGGGTGAGCTGGACATAAACATAGTATTGAGTACGGGTGAGCTGGACATAAACATAGTATTAGTAGGGGTGAGCTGGACCTAAACATGTATTGAGTAGGGGTGAGCTGGACATAAACATAGTATTGAGTAGGGGGTGAGCTGGACATAAACATAGTATTACGTAGAGGTGAGCTGGACATAAACATAGTATTACGTAGGGGTGAGCTGGACATAAACATAGTATTACGTAGGGGTGAGCTGGACATAAACATAGTACTGAAGGGTGAGCTGGACATAAACATAGTATTGAGTACGGGTGAGCTGGACATAAACATAGTATTGAGTAGGAATGAGCTGGACCTAAACATAGTATTGAGTAGGGGTGAGCTGGACATAAACATAGTATACGTAGGGGTGAGCTGGACATAAACATAGTATTACGTAGGGGTGAGCTGGACCTAAACAAGTATTGAGTAGGGGTGAGCTGGACATAAACATAGTATTAGTAGGGTGAGCTGGACATAAACATAGTATTACGTAGGGGTGAGCTGGACATAAACATAGTATTACGTAGGGGTGAGCTGGACATAAACATAGTATTGAGTAGGGGTGAGCTGGACATAACATAGTATTGAGTAGGAATGAGCTGGACCTAAAACATAGTATTGAGTAGGGGTGAGCTGGACCTAAACATAGTATTGAGTAGGGGTGAGCTGGACATAAACATAGTATTGAGTAGGGGTGAGCTGGACATAAACATAGTATTACGCAGGGGTGAGCTGGACCTAAACATGTATGAGTAGGGGTGAGCTGGACATAAACATAGTATTGAGTAGGGGTGAGCTGGACATAAACATAGTATTACGTAGAGGTGAGCTGGACATAAACATAGTATTACGTAGAGGTGAGCTGGACATAAACATAGTACTGAATAGGGGTGAGCTGGACATAAACAAAGTATTGAGTAGGGGTGAGCTGGACAAAAACATAGTATTGAGTAGGAATGAGCTGGACCTAAACATAGTATTGAGTAGGGGGTGAGCCAGAGGGTGAGAAGGTTTCAGATTGTTCCTTGTTCCGGGTTTGAAATTTCAATGAAGGGTAAAAAAAAACAACAGATGATATTTTAAAGACAAATATTAATCCTGAAAGGGATTAGTTCACTCTTAAGGTGAATGTTGGCTTTAAAGCTTTAAAGGGCATGTCCACCCCCAAAAATAAAATTTTACTTACTGCTGGCCCCAATGTGTAGTGTTAAAAAATCCTTATCTTTCTCCTCTGCTCCAAATGGTTGTCCTGCAATGCCTTCTGGAAGTCCAGGAAACTGAAGAGTAGGAGCCTTTCTGTGTGTAAAATGTATCTGCCTCCTCCCTGTCCTCCTGGAGGACTCTGTCATTCAGAGTGAACTAACCCTTTAACCTTTCAATAGCATACCCCCTCCACTAATAGTACCCAGGGTGAGGGGTGGGGCATACAGGCTCTTGTACTTATTAGAAGGTGCTCACTTCACTGCAAGGTCAATATGTCGGGTCGCTCCTACTCACTGCTCCGTTCCCAACAGTTAAGTGCAATTAAAAATAGTGAAGGAAGGGGACGCCATGCAGAAATCCTGCTAAACCACGTGTTTATTCCAACATGTTTCAGTACACAGACGGACCCTTGTCAAGTAATCACTACTTGACAAAGGTCCATATGTGGACTTAAACATGTTGGGAACATGCTGGAATAAACACATGGTTTAGCAGGATTTCTGTGTGGTGTCCCCTTCCATTTCCTATTTTTATTTGAAGGGATTGTATGGGGTCACTAGGGAAAATCCAGTGGTGTGGACATTGTGGTTTAGGTCCCTAAATTGGGTACTACTACAAAAGGGTTGAGGGGTTATATTTGCCCTTTAAATTGTGATTAAAAGTATATTTTTCTATTAAGATCTTTAATTAGATTGGTAAAAATATTTTCACTATGAAATCTTTTGAGACACACCTCTGGCTTTCTCAAGGCACACCAAGTAAATAAATGTATGTAATGAGCTTATTCATTATGATACCCAGGCAACTGGTAGTGGAAATCCTGGATAAATTTAATGAAGGAAGATTTGGAGAAGTTTTAAAGAAAGTAAAGTAAAGATTACGGTCTTCCGATATCCGAGTGGTCCCACTTTGTGCACATCGCTCTGATCCATTATTGGAACGCATGCGTGCATGACTTTTTGCACCAATCCCAAGTGTTCCAATAACACAGAGGTATATTAGAGCGCAGCGCACATAGGAGGTCACCTGATGCGTTTTGTGAATCATTACTTATCCATAGTTGTCTAGACTTGTTGTATCTTTCTCCCTTCCATTTCTTTGCATTGTTACACTTTAAATTGCAATAATTTTATTAGTTGATTTGTTGTTACATGTGGGATTTGATGTGACTGGTATTTGATATCACCTACATGTTTGCAGATTCTGCTGTATATATTTTGAACTGCAATCAAGCTCACGATAGCGAATTCCTACACCCATATTACACCAATTGTTATTTGTGACTAATTTTTGACCATCTTATATGTACCAGCATAAGGGCATCTTTAATGTAGCAGTCTGTTTGGGCTGGGCATCTTATATTTATAAATCTATGCATAAATCCCTCCAGTTCATTAGCCAGTGTTAGTCAGCCCTCCTGTTCATTAGCCAGTGTTAGACAGCCCTCCTGTTCATTAGCCAGTGTAGTGAACCCTCCTGTTCATTAGCCATTGTTAGTCAGACCTCCAGTTTATTAGCCAGTGTTAGTCAGCCCTTCCATTAGCCATTGTTAATTAGACCTCCAGTTAATTTGCCAGTGTTAGTCTGCCCTCCTGTTCATTAACCAGTGTTAGTTAAATCTCCAGTGCATTAGCCAGTGTAGTTATCCCTCCAGTTCATTAGCCAGTGTAGTCAGCCCTCCAGTTCATTAGCCAGTGTAGTGAGCCCTCCTGTTCATTAGTGCTAATATCACAGCTTAACGCTCACAATCACACAAATGCAATAACTGTCAAAAAGTACTTATTACATTGTGGAACCAAGCGCAGGTTAGTTGCAATAGGGAAATTTATTGCATCTCCCCCATAGTGTGTGACAAGAATTGCAGTTCCAATTTCCTGTCAACCACCCTGTAACAGAAACAAAACATAAACAAATTCTCAAATTGGGAAGAAGTATAGGTCACTTAACAAAACAAGTCGAAATCTTAATTAAGACTCTTAGGTTACAGTGTTTGCAACTCATGTACCCACCAGGTTTCCCGTAGTTTCCCTAGTATACATAGGCATTCCAGACATCCTTTTTTTACCCAGATTTGTCCTCTTTTTAAGGCACGAATCTGAGGTCCGGCAGGATTCTTAAATTTTGCCGATAATGTCCAGCTTTTCGTTCATAGTTCATAGTAGTAGTCCAATTTAACCTTTGCAAGCTGCACCAACTCACCTGTCTGCCTAAAGCTGCTAGCTATAATTGTCAGTCACAGTATTACACGCTATTTATAATACACAGCAGGCAGCAGGACCAGTAGTGAATGATTTTTGCCTTTGAATTGTTGCAAAATATGGGCTGGACTGTGCAGTACATTTGCACTTATATACTTTGCTACATTGTTTCATGCATTGCTTCAGAGAGACATCTACTAGTTAGGGGTTGCAGGCATTACAAAGGTAAAAGAAGCTTTACCCAGGAATTAGCAGCCATTTATTGGTAGTGAAGGCTTTCTCATGCTTAAGTCTAGCTATTGGAATCACTATCGTCCACACTCATAATTATCTTGGCACATTTACACTTTATCAGCGTGTGGGTTTTTATGGTGTTCTTTAGTAATGGTGTTTGATAATTGTATATGTCATTAAATTATGAACTATAGCCCATGGTTTGAGTACAAAATATTTTCACTGGTGGTATATTTTCTACATAAGCCTGATACATAGTGCTATTCAGTGGGAACTGTCAAGCTCCCCTTTTGGAGCTCCCCCTCTTTAGCCTCTGTAGCTACTGTATATATCCCACAGCACAATCTTTATAAAGAGGTGTTTTACAGCAGTAGTTTTGAAACTGAGGTAGATGCTAATGTCCCCATAATGGTAGTGTGTGTGTGTGTGTGTGTGTGTGTTTTGGCTTGTCTGTACAGTGAGCATGTCTGTGTGAGTGATTGTATGTGAGTGCATGTCTGTGTGTGTGAGTGCCTGTGTAAAAGTGTGTGATTGCCTTTCTGAGAGAGTGAGTGCCTGCCGGAGACTGTGTGAGTGCCTGCCGGAGACTGTGTGAGTGCCTGTCTGAGAGAGAGAGTGTGTGAGTGTTTGTGAGAGGGTGTGGGAGTGCATGTATGAGCAGGGGTACACCAACCATGGAGAAAACTGAAATGTTTGCTTATGGCATGCCCCTGTGGTCCCCTGAAAGGTTATCAGTCTGTTAAAATAACCTGCGGATTTGCTGAGGAGTCCTTTCATGGAGCCACTCAAGCCCTGCTCATGGTTAGTGTTTCTGTGTGGGCAGTGCTGAGCACATCTTATTTACAAGTTTGTGTGGGCTGAGCATGAGGGCATCTTATATGTACCAATCTGTGTGGGCTGGGGATCTTTACATTATCTGGCAACTTACCAACTTTTAAGGTGCCCATTCATTCATACATTAATACTTACCCAGCGACTGATCCATGGCATTTAATCAACAGTTCTGCACTGTTTGTGACTGTTATCTTATCGTGTGAATGTGAGCGGTAAGTTGCAATCTTTTGCATGGCTTTAAAGTCACAATTGAAATGGCTTTTGTTTATGGTGCAAAAAATGAGTGCAATAAACATCGCTAAATGTATTGCATTGCTTACACTATGCTATTTCCATAAGTCATTGGAAATGGTGCAGGCAATGCAAAATGAGAAAAAAAAACTCACTAACATGATATTACATTGGTTAGTCTGGGTTTTACACTTATTTGTCCTCTTAGCACTGGATATTGCATCTCCCTGTGTATTCATGCTGTGGTAAGGATAATGTGTACAAAGATTCTACATCCATAGTAACTTGCAGTGTATTGGATCCTGCAGAAAACTAGTGGTTTCTTACAAATTACACCATGTGTATAGGAATATATCTTTATATATCGGAAACAGGCACAGATTTACTATTAGGCACACGCCTAGGGAGCCCAGTGGTTAGAGGGGCAGCTGTCAATTTATCTCCACCCCCTATAGTCGATTTTCTTCCCCAAAAAGATTAAATGGTTGTGGTTTGGGGGGGGGGTCTGTGTTTAGGGGTGGGGCTATGGGCGCTAGATTTGTTTTAAGGTATTAATCCACCCCTGACTGGAAACATTTGTTACAGCCAATGATTATACTTGACATTCTTTACTGCTATAGCCAAAATATAAAACAGCAAATCCCATTTATTGTGTACTGTATACTGTAATTGTTGCATGTAACTACATGGGGCGAAAGTAATCTGCAGCCAGTTAGATTGAAATTGCAATATCCACTTTCCCTTATTAATTCCGTGTTATCACAGTGCTAAAGAGAAATAAAATCTCATTTTAACAGTCCATTCAGTTATTCATTAAACTGCAATAGTTCTTGCTGCTTAAGCAAATGGAACCTCCCAATGACAATGTTTCCGCAGTAATGACAGGACGGTTTTCTCTAATAGCTTAGAAATTGCAGGCGGACAGACTCTAGATATATACTGGTCGGTATATGTAAAAAACTATTTTAAATAGGGTATGAACAGAGTGGCAGTGACTGTAGAATCTAAGTAAATATAGTGATCTAATCTGCAAATGTGCATTAAGTGTACACAACGCATCAGACCATTTGACTCTACAGAAAGGCTCCCATGTGTCATCTTTTTTCTCCTTTCATACCCATGAAGGGCGACACATTTGACTGCCATTAGTCTATAATAACACGGATGGTATTTGCACACCCAGACCCATTTAAAAGGGCGCAAAACCCAAAACAATATTGTCTAGTTAACTTGAGCCATTGTTCTGTCTGTGCTTGTAAGTCACTCAGTGTAAAGGTGCCCATACACTAGAACTTACCTGCCGACCAATCCACGTCATGATTTTCGGAAACCGCTTTTCCCGTACTTCTTTGCAACCGTCATACGATCACAAAGTGAATGGGCCAGACGGGACCTTACGATCGTATGTCGGGAAAATCGGTTCCAAAAATATTGATTGAATGTCGCAGATCGGTCGGCAGGTTCAAATGTTTTTAAGCCCTTTCACACCAGTTACTACATATGTTAAAGTTGCAGTATTGGTCTTTTTCCCAAGAATCAGCCCAAGGGTTCTAAAACTATAGTTCTTTTGCTGTCTCACCTTAATCTAAGAATGAATTAAAAAACAAATATTACATAAGGAAATAATCAACAGCATATCGAGAATATGGCCTCAACCTTTAGTCTGTGACACAGCTCCCTTGGAGGTGTTATATATCCCTCTAGCAATGGATAAGTGGGCTGAGCAAGACAAAGGGCTCTTCTATTTTGTCTATTAGGATCTACATTTCACCAAATACATGTATAAACTGATAAATGTAGGCCAATGCTGCAGTTTCTGGCAAATCACTTCTCTAACCAAGCCACGGTTGTAAGGGCTGTTACATGGAGTGTTATTGGAAATCGGGACAGGTTTTGACATGCCCCACATGTGTTTTGAGGTAATTTCATAGCCAGAGAGTAGCATGTCTACCTGCATGTCTACAAAACAATTGAATGGTTTGGAGCATTTTAAATTTATTAGCATTGTATTGTAATAAATTACAATAAATAATTAAAAACTGTACAGAATACTTTTTGACTGAGCAATTTCAATGGGGTATAAAGTCAACCCCACGCAGGGTTGCTATATGTCCTTATTTGGACAGGATTGCCCCGATTACAGTCAGGGCAGAGGGAACTGTCCAACAGAGGAAACTTGCAGCCCTGCCCCCCCATGATTGCCCATTCCCCAGCCTGTTATCTCCCTAACAGTGCCTCCTGCTGGGTCTCTGTTCAGTCTCTGCAATGCCTCTTGTGACATCACCACCACACACCCTCCCACTCGGGGGCACAGAAAATATTGCAACCCTGACCCCACGTGTTAAATTTAGTGGTAGCCTCCTGACAGCAGGTTTGCCAAAAATCATAGAACCTTTATGCAACATCATAATTCTAAGGTTAATATAGTCAATAAACAAGGCATTTCTGCTGGCAAATTTTCCAAAATCCTTCATACTCATTTAAATAATGTCAAAGAACAGGTCCAAGTTTTTCCTCCATGTTACCAGGAATATATCCATGACAACTTGAACCTTCTGAGAGACAATCAGACCCCATACTCTTTTCTGATGATGAAGGGTAAGTTTAATGTCCCTTAACTGTTGGATGATTTATGGAAATAAGGGGTCAGCTCCCATAATTCCTCTCTTAGGATTTTGCTGCCTGTCTTTATAACGGGGAACTATTTTCACCATTTTTGTTATGCCAGACTTTGCTGCAAAAATGTTTGAATCATAAAAGGACAAATTTTCATAGCATTAAAATCACAAAAAATCTAGCATTTAGTTGTAGTCTTGCAAAAATAGTCACCAAATGGCATTTTTTTGCCAAATGGTGTATTAACTCCAACACACGTATTTACATTTCCTAAAAAAAAAAAGAAAATCTTTTTAAAACCTCCAGAGCAATCTGGAGTCCCCTCAAAACCCCTTGTGGCCCCTCCCACTCCACCTTCAGTCACTGTAACTCGATCTCATCCTGCTTTCTCCTGAACTGAGCATGTGCCAACCGCAGATTAGGAGGAACTAGTATTTGTGATCGCAGATTCAGAACCTCCCATCCCCTAACTTTCTGATCAGTGATTTCTTCAGATCTTGGGCTGTGCAACATGTAGAGCAGTGGTTGATAACTCACTTGTTTGTTTAAAGGGTATCTCAACTTGTAAAATAGACTAAGCTTTCTTCAGTTTAATTAAGGAATGGGAGGTAAAGGAGCTATGTCTAATCGTTCTTCAAATAAACAACAGTGGAACAGCAGAGTAGTGGGATCATTGGTAAGTTCCTGTCTCCTGATCGTTTAATTGAAGTACGGGAGTTAAGACATAGATCCTTTTTGTAAATTATGCTATGTATCGCTGGCAAAAAAGTGCTCTTGATCTGCAACAACCAATTATACATCATCAGATTTTGTAGCAGGCCATTAAAAAGGTTTGTTGCAGCAGATTAAGAGCATGGACAGAATTGTAAATAAGCCCTTTTATCTTTTGTAAGGAACAGAATGGAAACAACAAAATAAATATAGTAAGGGCTAGGCCACACTAGTGCACTTTTAAGCATGATCCGATTGCAATCCGATCGTAAAAAGCGCACACTAGTGTGGCTCAATTCTGGTGGCATGCACTCTGATTTCACAACATGCAGAAGCACACCAGAAATGCGCACACAATTGCATGTGTTAACATGCGCGTTTGCATGCCTGTTTCCGGCTCGTTTGTAAGCACTACAGTGAGGCCTCAGCCTCAAAGTAACAGACTATTTAGTATTGTTCCTGGTAGGATGATTGTACCACTCATTCTGTCTGGAAAATAAACTGCATGGTAACAGCAAGTTTAAAAAAACTTGTATAGAAAATACTCTGTTAACAGACCAGGGACTCCTGCAGCCTCCCGCACATTCTGCACACAAGCAGAATATTTCACAGCAAGGGCAGTAGCATTCAGGGACACACACGTAGTCACGGAAGCAAGTAAGCATTTTATTATTGCAAAATCTTCCACAATCAGGCACTTTAAATTTAAAGACATATCAGGGAGATTCAATAAAAGTTCTTATTTAAAATGGAGCTAATTTTGCCCCAACCAATCAGATCTTATTTAACAAATCTGATTGGTTGGGGCAAAATTAGCACCATTTTAAACAATAAGAACTTTTATTGAATAACTATGTAAGTATGAAATTTCCAGTGTTAATCTGGGAGATGCTTCCTGTTTATTTTCTACAATGCTTGCCGTGTAACTATCCCATTTCTAAAGGCTTCGTTCACACTGTAGATCGTTTTTGTGCGATTTCCTGTGGGAGCATCGCTCTAAAATGCTTTGCTCATAAGAGTGAACGGTACCATTCACACCTATATGCTGAAATACAGTGCGTTGCGTGCAATGCAGCAGTTTGGTGCATTAATGCACCGGAACATCATACTCAATCCCTATTGCGATGTTCCGCTGTGTTAAAACAATGCACAGTTTAAACGTAGCCTTAATGTAAACATTTTTGAAATATTTTTCCATTTCTGACTTTCCATTAAACCCATCACAATTTATTTTGCCATTACAGAGACAAACACCAAACAGACCCCCAGAGAAGGTAAAGCTGTTTTTCTGTTGTAGAGAGGAGCTCTGTGCTCTGAGCAGCTGCCTACAGGTTCACATATCGAGGATTGACAAAAAACAAAGATCCTATTACAAGCTAAAGTTAGTGCGCAGCTCTTGCAAATGGGTTAAAATGTGTGCACCATGAAAGAAGATAGGGAACGTGCCTAAGTAGCTTAAAATCAGGATTTATTTCTAGCAAGTCATTCACCTCAATAATCCAGGCAATATTTATACTGTATATATATAAAACATACAGATACAATGAAGTGGGTATAAGTGCTGGAGTAAGATGTATGCAGTGCAAATAAAACAATCATAGACTTTGATATATATATAATTAATAAAGTTCATACGTTAAGAAGGAGTGCTCGGAACTTTTTTGTATTGTTTAAACTGGATGTACAGATTGGGGCATCTGTGTTCCTAGAAGCACCCTAATACAATAAAAGGATTGTGGAAGCACTCCAATTAGGCTAATTTACTACTACATTTAGTGGAAGTGCTACTGATCTGGTCAAACATTTATACAAACATAGAAAAGATAATCAATGCACATTCCTAGGCCCCATACAATATCATATTATCTGCACACTGGCATACTTTATAAACAAAGGGGTTTTGGTATACATTACTGTGATCACATGAATGAAAAGCCTTCCAACAACGTCAAGGTAACCCCAGTCTGGTAGGTCCTAACTTCTAACCTTTTTAAATGTCTTTTACTTCAATTACGGTTAGCAAACTTTGCATTTCTCATTCTTACACACTGGATCCATATAACAGGCTCTCTCACTTCCCCCCCAGCCCTTTGGCTTTTTAAAATGAGGGAAGAGGCCATCCAGTGCTTTATATTAAAGGCATAGATATATATGTCTTTAAACAGGCACACTTCTCAGTATAACCCAGTGAGTTAAAGTGCCCTGGTGCTACCACCACATCTTCTCAATAAGTATCATGTGGGAAATACGGTAAATATATTTGTCTAAGCTAATTCCCACCTACCTGTGCAAAAACAGAAACTTTTGCAAGGTGCATGTATATGGCCATTTAGTGTCCCTTTAAAGGGGAACTGTGGTCTCCAAACAAGTTCAGTTTAAATGAGTATGTGAGGGAGAAAGGAAGTCCCTCCTCCTCTCTGCTGTGTGAAGTTCTGACAGAGTAGGTAAAGGAGTCTGAGTGGCCCACGGCACCCACGAGTGGGCGGGGCTTATGCATCTACGAGTGGGTGGGGCTTGTGCACCCAAGAGTGGGTGGGGCTCGTGCACCCACGAGTGGTGGCAAGGGGGGCCTGCAACTGGAGGGACCATGGGGTCCATGAGTGGGAGGGACCAGGGGGGCTGCAAAGGGGAGGAGGAGACACGGGGCAGATTGACTGACATGGTTTCAGAACAGGAAGCATGAAGTGCAGGGGACCTGGTGATGCTGCTGCCATATCACACACAAAAATGTAAATATCTTCAAAATAATGCAAAATAAACAATGAAAATACATTGCAAAAATTCTCAGGAGAGCAATTCCTATCAATTTACCTAAAGTCATTTTTGGACCACTGTTCCCCTTTAACTGGAAAGCAAGGAGTATCAGATGATTTTAAAAACCTGCAGGGAGGTTTAATAAAAGTTCTTATCGTTTAAAATGGTGCCCCAACCTATCAGATCTTATTTAACATTTCAAAGCTATCATCTGATTGGTTGGGGCAACAATAGCACCATTTTTAACGATAAGAACTTTTATTGAATAACCCTACTGATGTGCCGCAATCTGGCCCTGCATGTACTGTATAAAAAGGCTCGTACACATGAGCACGAGCACCCATGCACTAACCTTTTAAGGGCAATCTAATTGTGATTGTGATCCGATTGCACTTTTAAAGCATGCACTAGGTCCAATTGGAGTGGTCTTTTGCACTGCAATCCATTGATCGGAGTTCATGCAATCACTATTTTTGGTGCGATTCGCATGCACGCCCATATCCGAAAAATGAACTAGATCACAGAGTAACCAGACACCAACACGCACAAAGAAAATGCGTGCAAGCACCGGTAGCATGTAGTGTGGCCTTGGCCTAAGTCTGATTCACCTTGCATTCACCTTGCATTCTCTATTCCAGCCCCTCTAGGATACTATTTATATCTGGCAGTGTTTACCGCAGGTTAGATAAGAAGAGAATAGTCAGCACTCCTGTCTGCAGTAAATTCATTTCTAGATAATGTTTCATCATTTGTGAGATACAATAGTGGGGGATGTGCAGCACAAAGTCAACATTCCCCAATTCCATACAATCCCATTCCATACATTAAAAGTTCTTGCATAGAAGGAGATATACATTTATGACTTTTTAGTGATACTTTAATCAAAAAACTAACAGGGTTATTCAATAAAAGTTCTTATCTTTTAAAATGGCGCTAATTGTGCCCCAACCAATCAGATGTTAGCTTTCAAATGTTAAATAAGTTCTGATTGGTTGGGGCAAAATTAGCACCATTTTAAACGATAAGAACTTTTATTGGATCTCCCTGATAGTTTAGTAGGTTGCTATCTGTGATCATTTGAGTTCAGGCAGATATTTGAGTTTGCTTTTTATATTGGTGTTATTTGCTGAATTTGGTTGTTGGTCCTGCTATTATATTTTGTAATCTTTTGTGAAGGATAAGCATCAGAAATCTTTGCCCTCATTTAACACCTACAACACACACGAATTCACAAAGGTCATGTGTTCATTTTATCTGGCGTATTAAAACTGAGAGTCAGGCCATTACTATACTATAATAGTATACTATATAATTCTTTCCAACCACCACTGTACCATTTTTTTTGTTGTTCTCCCCCTATTTCTTTAGATATCCAATCTAAAACATATTAAATGTCAGGTGTCAATCAAGTGCCTTGCTGTCATAAACTATTCTTCTGTGAACAGTTTGGATGTTGCTGGAATGGTGAGTTTTAACAGTTGGAATGCTGTGTGCAGTTTTAACAGTTGTTTTGGGGAAATAAGTCAGGTCAGATAAAAGTGGGAGTGGTTAAAAGAGGGGGGTACTGTTCCTGAGCAAAATGTTCTGAATTTAAGGAAAATGTTATAGATCCTGAGATATTAACATTTTTGCAAGGGTTCCGTAAGGATAAAAAGGTTGCGAAACACTGGTACTGTACATAGCATATAACAGGCAATGCATTTTTATGTATTTAAGCGGGGCCTCAATCCTTACCCAGTTTCAGAAAAAACATCCTACGGGTGTAATAGAATTCTGATGTATGTATTTATAACCCATTAACGTTTTTTTAACAGTTCTGGCTTGTTGTATTTAACACAAGGCAGCTAATTCTTGCATGGAATTTTCTTTTCTTAATAACATGCCTGAGGCCAAAGTACAGTGGCGCCCTGCCTTTGTTTGGACCAGGCTTTATGTTCAGAAACTCCCCATGCAAAAAAGAACAGCCTTGCACAATACCCTGAATACAGTCAACACCTGTCATAGGCAATCTTATTGATATACAGTCTCATGACCTAGAATGGTGGCACACTGCTAAATTGCACCTCAACATCTCTGTAATCAGTTATAGCACAAAATATATCAGAATACTATCTATCCACTGAAGCTGCAAGTTGTCAGTCAGGGCCGTAACTACAAGGGGAGCAGTCCTGGGGACCCAGGAGACAGGTGGGCCCCAGTTTTGTACATTTCTTATCACAGAAACCCCCCAGATGAACCAGCAGGGGAGGCAGGTAGAGGGGGAGTTATGCCACTGCTTCCAATGTCCATGTGTTAAGTCCAACATTTTCAGAGCTTTGTGTTACACAGGTTTGCCATGTGGCCATAAGGTATTTGCTACAAATGCCAGTCAAAAGAATGTAATAAATATCAGGCATTCCATTATTTTATGTGTGCTAAGGCATCAGATGGTAACCCTTGTATTGAACCAAAAAAAAATACTGTTTAAGGCTGAGGCCACACTATAATATGGACCGGAAACTTGCCCGCAAGCATGTGCATTTCTAATGCAATTGGAGCGCATGCGATTGTACAAAAAATTGCATATGCTCCAATTAATGAATCGCAGAAGAACGCAGGGGAGTACACCATGTGTGGCCAGACCTTAAGCAACCTCTACACGGGCTCGATATTTTGAGCGATTTCAACATTTCGTTTGGATTGCTGGAAATGTTGAAACCTGCTTTTTGCTTTTCCGATCGACACTGTTGATTGGTTTATCAAAAAAACGAAGTTCAGCCAGGCGGAAAATTTTCCACCAACCCCATCTTCTGCACCTATCTGCAGGTTTCAAGCAGAAATCTGCAGAAAGATCAAGGCCTCAAGGTAGGACTTCAAGTGGTTCTTCCCATCGTTGACCTTAATTGGAAATGTTAGAATGTCTGGCTGTGTATAGCTTGCTTTAGACTACTGTGGTACTACTGGGTAGTAGAAATCTGTAAGTTTTTTTTATTACATTTCAATACATTTATGGGTTAAAGGTATAGTTCATTTGAAAAGGAGGTTAAGCAGCTATGCCTTCACATCTCAGGAGCCAGGGATGAAGATAGCAGTAACTTACCTTTTGCACAATCCACCGTAGCCGTTGGATCGTGCGAAAGGTAAGTTTCTGCTATCTTCGTCCCTGGCTCCTGAGATATTGGTAAGGCATATCTCCTTAGCCTCCCAGTCTATTCCTTTAGGAAATGTTTTTTCATTTCCAATTTAACATTTAAAGGGGAAGTTCAGTGCAAATACATATGCTTTTCAGAAAAAAAAAGTATTTTTTCATCCCAATGGCCTTTATCTGCCAATTTAGCAGCTATGTTTCTGGATATCTATCTAATTGTTAGGGATATATTCTGCTAGAAATAACCAGTGTGAATGAACCTGTGGCTTGTTCTGTATTGATGCGATCCGAATATGATTGCAATCTGATCGCATGTTGAAAAGTGCAAGCTAGCGTTGGGCAATTGGTCTGGCCACATTAGGTGCACTGCGTTGTGTTGTGCTGCAATCAGATTTTCAGAGAGCATGGCATCACCTTTTTTTGCAGATCCCATACGATCTGATAGCAAAACATTGCGTGTATTACAGCGCAGGTTGACAGTCACACACACAAAACGCATGCACTTGCGGCTCCATCTGCTGTAGTGTGGACCCAAAATGTCTCTAAACACAGTGATGTTAATTTTCTGGTACTCGGTGCATAAATAGCTGGATTTAAAGTCGCGCTAACTGATTCAATACTTTAACCCCATTCATTGTGCCAGCTGCGTGGTTATTGCAGAAGCCGGCGCAAGCTATTTTATATCACGTGTGCACCGTATTTGCGATATTGAATTGCGTACGGGAGATTTTCCCAGACCAAAATACGTTTCCCACAAATGGTCATTCATCCAGAATCTGCATTGGAATGTTTTTGTAAAAGAAGCAGAGCACTGCTGATGCCACTTTCTTGATTTGTATTGTGATTTTTAAGTAATTGCACAATTTTATAATATGCAGATCTCTGCTAAAGAATAACTTGAATGTTTTCTACTGGCGTCCTTCCCAGAATGCTTGTTTCTGTAACAGCCTTGTATTATACGCTGCATACAAGACCAAACCACCCACACGTGTGGCTTTTCAGGAGGAGTTTTTCAGGCTGCTAAATACTTTCCTCTGTCTTATCAAAGCAACTGGCTGACTTATTTTATGAAGTAGGTGGGCTGATGGCTGTAATAAAACACTATGTACAGCGCTCCAACGCAAACTATGCTTTCTAAGCTAGCAGTAGCAATCTGTTCTTAGTTCCAAAGCTGCATATTCCAATGCAAAGTTTTGCATCTTCATTCATTTTCATACTGTGAAGTTTGTACAGAGGTTTGTGCCTAAAAGGGTCTAGTCTAGGGATATCATTCCTGACTGGAATGCTGGGAAGTTTTACATTCCTGGTCTAGTCTGAAAAAATCTGCGCTATGCAGACCACAAATGACAGCACAGTAGAGTCTAGTACAGGAGCATAGCTATGATCCAATAAGACCTGTGGCACTCCTGGGCACTACATGTGGCGTGCGTAGTGTGGCACAAAACATTTAGGCCATGCCCCTTTCTCCTCCCCAGTTAAGCCACAAGTGCCTACACAGACTGGAATACATAATTTCCCACACAGACTGGTATGTATAAGTGCCCACACAGACTGGTATATATAAGTTCCCACACAGACTGGTATATATAATTGCCCACACAGACTGGTATATATAATTGCCCTCATAGACTGGTATACATATATCAGTGCACCCAGAGACTGGTAAATATGTCCCCAACAAACACAGATGGATACTTGTGGCTGGGTCTCCCCTAACCTTTAAAAACAAAGTGCTGCTCTGAAAACCGAACCCACGGTCAACTAAAAGTGCAGCTCAGTAAAATTAAGCCTCTTTTTTCCAATCTGCACTTTTGGACACGGATTTATTTTTCCGTGCGGCTTTATTTTTATAAGGGTTAAGAGAAAACCAGTGGCACCAAGAATTACACTTGAAGTCCATGGCATCAGCACGCAATAAGAAGTAGAAAGTAATGCAAATATATACATAATATATAATTAATTTAGTTGCATTAATCTACTAGTGTCCAAAGGACTATTTGCATTACCAAATGATGACAGGAATGGTGGAAATGGAATGTGAGGGGCTTCAGTGATTATGAATTTTTATGAAATGTCAAGAGCATGTTTAACCCATACATAGCTGTCCATCATAGCTGCACATTTATGACTTTGCCAGCCTTAAATAATGAAAAAGTATCAAAAGGTATGTCAGTTCTGATTTAACTGTTCAGACTGTCCAGTGGCGTAACTAAGAATAACTGGGGCCCCCAGCAAAGCTGTGATGGGGCCCCTATCTGTTAGGGCATGGTAGGGGCGTGGTGGACAAATAAGGGGCATTCCAGAGTGGAGGATATAGGTGCTTGCAGTCGTGGGAGTATGGGGTGACCTCCAAACCACAGAATCTGGGAAATTACCGCAACTTCTAGGAGAGGTGGAATACCTGATAAAAGAACAAGGCCACGCTTTGACTTCTAATATCCTTATAATTTACAGATGGGTGTACAATATCCACTATATAATACTAAAAGCTATGAATATCTTTACATTTTATCCTAAATGGATGCTTAGCTATGTCATCAGTTCTAATCAATGCTTAGGTGTGTTATGAAGAACCCGTCTTACTGAAATTTTCCCATTATACATGCATGGTACAACTATAAAAAAGAAAAGGACAGTAAACAGCTCCTCTGAGTTCTATGACATGCATAAAAAAGCATAGTTATGGAACTCCTTGGTGACTTATATGTGGTGCAATTTACACCACACAAGAGTCACGCAGCTACATTGCATAGTCAAATAACACTGCTACATTTCATTATCTAACTAAATTAAAACACAAGGGAATTAAAAAAAATAATAAGGCAACTAAAACTAAAAAACAACTCCCTAGATCCGTGTCCTGCATCTTTTGCATCTTACGTACAGGCTTTAAAGGGCATGTCCATCCTTAAAACAAAAAACTGGTGACTTTCCAGTTATCTGTTCGTAAACCTAAGTGCTATTTTTACCAGTTTATTACATGTATTTGTAACCAGATATTTTATAATAAGTTCTTTTCCTTTCTGGCAAAGGCCTCCTCCCTCTACTTAATGAAAGCAGCAAGTTGCAAGAAGAAAAGGTAGGCTCTGGGGGGATAAATAAAAAATGTTTTAGCCAAACTTAGTTTTTAAACAACAGCTTGCAAATAAACTAAAGTTTGTTTTATGGTGTACTTATCTTTTAAATATCTGGTTAGTAATGCAGGTAATAAAGTGCAAAATATATTGGGCAGGTAACTGACAATTGTCCTTTTTGTTTAAAGGGGAGATGTCCTTTATATATAGAAATGACCTGAATGCAAGAGCTGAAGTGTCGAACTCGGCTCTTCGGCACTGCCGCTCTCTTCCTACTACTTTATGTAGGACGTTTTTGTGCATGCACCAGAAGAAGGGGGGGGGGCCTGGTGAGCAGAAGCCGGGCTACATTACTATGCTGCACCAATGTAATGAAATGGCCGGGCTACTTTACTATGCTGCACCAATGTAATGAAATGGCCGGGCTACTTTACTATGCTGTACCAATGTAATGAAATGGCCGGGCTACTTTACTATGCTTTGCCAATGTCATGAAATGGCCGGGCTACTTTACTATGCTGTACCAATGTTACAGCAATAAAAGGAGCCCCATTTCATACATTGGTACCGCATAGTAATGTAGCCCGGCCATTCATGACATTGGTACAGCATAGTAAATTAGCCCGGCCATTTTCATACATTGTACCGCATCATATAAGTAGCCCGGCATTCATGACATTGGTACAGTATAAGTAGTAGCCCGGCCATTTCATGACATTGGTACCAGAAATAGTAAAGTAGCCCGGCCATTCATGAATTGGTACAGCATAGTAAAGTAGCCCGGCCATTTCATGACATTGGTACAGCATAGTAAAGTAGCCCGCCCATTTCATGACATTGGACAGCATAGTAAAGTAGCCCGCCATTTCATTACATTGGTACAGTATGTAAAGTAGCCCGGCCATTTCATGACATTGGTACAGCATAGTAAAGTAGCCCGCCATTTCATTACTTGGTACAGCATAGTAAAGTAGCCCCGCCATTTCATGACATTGGTACAGCATAGTAAATTAGCCGGCACATTTCATGACATTGGTCAGCTAGTAAATTAGCCCGGCCATTTCATCTTGGTACAGCATAGTAAAGTGCCCGCCATTTCATGAACTTGGTACAGCATAGTAAAGTAGCCCGCCATTCATTTGGTACACGCATATTAAAGTAGCCCGGCCATTTCATACATTGGTACAGCATAGTAAAGTACCCGGCCATTTCATGACATTGTACAGCATAGTAAAGTAGCCGCGCCATTTCATGACATTGGTACAGCATAGTAAAGTAGCCCGGCCATTTCATGACATTGGTACGCATAGTAAAGTAGCCCGGCCATTTCATGACATTGGTCAGCATCATAAAGTAGCCCGGCCATTTCATGACATTGGTACAGCATAGTAAAGTAGCCCGGCCATTTCATGACATTGGTACAGCATAAAGTAGCCCGGCCATTTCATGACATTGGTACAGCATAGTAAAGTAGCCCGGCCATTTCATTACATTGGTACGCATAGTAAGGAGCCCGCCATTTCATTACTTGGTACAGCATATAAAGTAGCCGCGGCCATTTCATGACATTGGTACAGCATAGTAAAGTAGCCCGGCCATTTCATGACATTTACAGATAGTAAAGTAGCCCGGCCATTTCATACTGGGTACAGATACGCATAGTAAAGTAGCCCGGCCATTTCATTAATTGGTACAGCATAGTAATAAGCCCGGCCATTTCATGACATTGGTACAGCATAGTAATTAGCCCGCGATTTCATTTCAGGTACAGCATAGTAAATAGCCCGGCCATTCATGACATTGGTACAGCATAGTAAGTAGCCCGGCCCATTTCTTACATGTGTACAGCATAGTAAAGTAGCCCGGCCATTTCATGACATTGGTACAGCATAGTAAGTAGCCGGCCGTATTCATGACATTGGTACAGCATAGTAAAGTAGCCCGGCCATTTCATTACATTGGTACAGCATAGTAAGTAGCCCGGCCATTTCATGACATTGGTACAGCATAGTAAGTAGCCGCCGGCCATTTCATCCATTGGTACAGCATAGTAAGTAGCCCGGCCATTTCATGACATGGTACAGCATAGTAAAGTAGCCCGGCCATTCATGACATTGGTACAGATAGTAAAGTAGCCCGGCCATTTCATGACATTGGTACAGCATAGTAAAGTAGCCCGGCCATTTCATTACTTGGTACGCATAGTAAAGTAGCCCGGCCATTTCATGACATTGGTACAGCATAGTAATAGCCCGCCATTTCATGACATGGTACAGCATAGTAAGTAGCCCGCCATTTCATTACATTGGTACAGCAATAGTAAAGTAGCCCGGCCATTTCATACATTGGTACATATAGTAAAGTAGCCCGGCCATTTCATGACATTGGACAGCATAGTAAAGTAGCCCGGCCATTTCAATGCATTGGTACAGCATATTAAAGTAGCCCGCCATTTCATGACATTGGTACACATAGTAAAGTAGCCCGGCCATTTCATTACATTGGTACACATAGTAAATTAGCCGGCCATTTCATGACATTGGCAGCATAGTAAAGTAGCCCGGCCATTTCATGACATTGGTACGTATATTAAAGTAGCCCGCCATTTCATACATTGGACAGCATTAAAGTACCCGGCCATTTCATGACATTGGTACAGCATAGTAAAGTAGCCCGGCCATTTCATACATTGGTACAGCATGTAAAGTAGCCGGCCATTTCATGACATTGGTACGCATAGTAAAGTAGCCCGGCCATTTCATGACATTGGTACAGCATAGTAAAGTAGCCCGGCCATTTCATGACTTGGACAGCATGAGTAGTACCCGGCCATTTCATGACTGGTACAGCATAGTAAAGTAGCCCGGCCATTTCATGACATTGGTACAGCATAGTAAAGTAGCCCGGCCATTTCATTACATTGGTACAGCATAGTAAAGTAGCCCGCCATTTCTACATTGGTACAGCCTAGTAAAGTAGCCCGGCCATTTCATGACATTGACAGCATAGTAAGTAGCCCGCCATTTCATGACATTGGTACAGCATAGTAAAGTAGCCCGCCATTCATTACATGGTACAGCATAGTAAGTGCCCGGCCATTTCATGACATTGGTACAGCATAGTAAGTAGCCCGGCCATTTCATGACATTGGTACAGCATAGTAAAGTAGCCCGCCATTTCATGACATTGGTACAGCATAGTAAAGTAGCCCGCCATTTCATGACATTGGTACAGCATAGTAAAGTAGCCCGGCCATTTCATAACATTGGTACAGCAGTAAAGTAGCCGCCATTTCATGACATTGGCACAGCATAGATAAAGTAGCCCGCCATTTCATGACATTGGTACAATAGTAAAGAGCCCGGCCATTTCATGACATTGGTACACATAGTAAAGTAGCCCGGCCATTTCATGACATTGTACAGCATAGTAAAGTAGCCCGGCCATTTCATGACATTGGTACAGCATAGTAAAGTAGCCCGGCCATTTCAATGACATTGGTACGCATAGTAAAGTGCCCGGCCATTTCATGACATTGGTACGCTAGAAAGTAGCCCGGCCATTTCATGACATTGGTACAGCATAGTAAAGTAGCCCGGCCATTTCATGACATTGGTACAGCATAGTAAAGTAGCCCGGCCATTTCATGACATTGGTACAGCATAGTAAAGTAGCCCGGCCATTTCATGACATTGGTACGATGTAATGCCGGCATTTCATGACATGACGCATAGTAAAGTAGCCCGGCCATTTCATTACATTGGTACAGCATAGTAAGTAGCCCGGCCATTTCATGACATTGGTACAGCAGCAGTAAAGTAGCCCGGCCATTTCATTACATTGGTACAGCATAGTAAGTAGCCCGGCCATTTCATGACATTGGTACAGCATAGTAAAGTAGCCCGGCCATTTCATGACATTGGTACAGCATATAGTAGCAGCCGGCCATTTCATGACATTGGTACAGCATAGTAAAGTAGCCCGGCCATTTCATGACATTGTACAGCACAGTAAAGTAGCCCGCCATTTCAGACATTGGTACAGCATAGTAAAGTAGCCCGGCCATTTCATGACATTGGGTACAGCAATTAAAGTAGCCCGGCCATTTCATGACATGTTACAGCATAGTAAAGTAGCCCGCCATTTCTACATTGGTACAGCATGTAAGTAGCCCGCCATTTCATGACATTGGTACAGCATGTAAAGTAGCCCGGCCATTTCATGACATGGACAGCATAGTAAAGTAGCCCGGCCTTTCATACATTGGTACAGCAAGTAAAGTAGCCCGGCCATTCATGACATTGGTACAGCATAGTAAAGTAGCCCGCCATTCATTACATTGGTACAGCATAGTAAGTAGCCCGGCCATTTCATGACATTGGTACAGCATAGTAAAGTAGCCGGCCATTTCATTACATTGGTACAGCATAGTAAAGTAGCCCGGCCATTTCATGACATTGGTACAGCATAGTAAGTAGCCGGCCGCATTTCATACATACATTGGTACAGCATAGTAAAGTAGCCCGGCCATTTCATACATTGGTACAGCATAGTAAAGTAGCCCGGCCATTTCATACTTGTGTACAGCATAGTAAGTAGCCCGCCATTTCATACATTGGTACAGCATAGTAAAGTAGCCCGCATTTCATGACATTGGTAACAGATAGTAAGTAGCCCGGCCTTTCATCATTGGCACAGCATAGTAAAGTAGCCCGGCCATTTCATGACATTGGTACAGCATAGTAAAGTAGCCCGCCATTTCATGACATTGGTACAGCATAGTAAGTAGCCCGGCCATTTCATACATTGGTACAGCATAGTAAATAGCCCGGCCATTTCATTACATTGTGACAGCATAGTAAAGTAGCCCGGCCTTTCATGACATTTACAGCATAGTAAAGTAGCCCGGCCATTTCAGACATTGGTACAGCATAGTAAGTAGCCCGGCCATTTCATTACATTGTACACGATAGTAAAGTAGCCCGGCCATTTCATGACATTGGACAGCATAGTAAAGTAGCCCGGCCATTTCATGACTTGGCAGCATAGTAAAGTAGCCCGGCCATTTCATGACATTGGCAACAGCATAGTAAAGTAGCCCGGCCATTTCATACATTGGCACAGCATAGTAAAGTAGCCCGCCATTTCATTACATTGCACAGCATAGTAAGTAGCCCGCCATTTCATGGACATTGGACAGCATAGTAAAGTAGCCCGGCCATTTCATGACATTGGTACAGCTAGTAAAGTAGCCCGCCATTTCATGACATTGGCACAGCATAGTAAAGTAGCCCGCCATTTCATGACATTGGTACAGCATAGTAAAGTAGCCCGGCATTTCATGACATTGGTACAGCATAGTAAGTAGCCCGGCCATTCATGACATTGGTACAGCATAGTAAAGTAGCCCGGCCATTTCATGACATTGGACAGCATAGTAAAGTAGCCCGGCCATTTCTGACATTGGTACAGTATAGTAAATAGCCCGGCCATTCATGACATTGGCACAGCATAGTAAAGTAGCCCGGCCATTTCATTACATTGGTACAGCATAGTAAAGTAGCCCGGCCATTTCATTACATTGGTAGCATAGTAAAGTAGCCCGGCCATTTCATTACTTGGACAGCATGTAAAGTAGCCCGGCCATTTCATACATTGGTACAGCATAGTAAAGTAGCCCGCCATTTCATACATTGGTACAGCATAGTAAAGTAGCCCGGCCATTTCATGACATTGCACTATGTAAAGTAGCCCGGCCATTTCTGACATTGGTAGCATAGTAAGGTAGCCCGGCCATTTCATGACATTGGACAGCATAGTAAAGTAGCCCGGCCATTTCTGACATTGGTACAGATAGTAAAGTCCCGGCCATTCATACATTGGCACAGCATAGTAAAGTAGCCCGGCCATTTCATGACTTGGTACAGCATAGTAAAGTAGCCCGGCCATTTCATGACATTGGTACAGCAAGTAAGTAGCCCGGCCATTTCATTACATTGGTACAGCATAGTAAAGTAGCCCGGCATTTCATACTTGGTAACGCATAGTAAAGTAGCCCGGCCATTTATTACATTGGCACTATAGTAAAGTATC